>SNQJ01S0132505.1:0-25767 GCA_010110895.2 Picea sitchensis | reverse complement strand
TTGGAGAGTTTCCTCTCCAACCTAATCCAAGGCCCTAGACCTGAACTAGTTTGTGAACCCTACAAACAAAAAGTCTAATAGTTTTTAAATTATCGTTGCTTTTAAGGATTTTCTTACGTCAAAAGGTATGGAAGTGAAACTGATGGTGTGTAAATATGAAATAAAAAATGAATGGAAAAAGAAACTGGAAACAAAAGACTTTTACTAAATGCAAAATTTTCAGCAACTTTTCACAAAGAAAGATTTCTTTTTTCTTTTCAACTTTTTCTAAGATTTTATGCAACAAAAATAAAGAAATTTCGCTCGACTACGAGCTACTTATGCTCTAAATGCACTGCAAAAACTTACGAAATAAATACTTCTCCGTAGCTAATGATGCAGAAACACACGCTTTAAACAAAGAAGAAAATGAAAAGAGATTTTTTATTTTATTTAAGTGCTAAATAAAGAAACAAAGGGAAAATATCGACAAGCACGAAACCGAGAAAAACAAATTATGGCTTAAAGCGCAGATCGCAAAGAATCAGAGAAAAGACACACAATGCAATAAAGAAAATAGATACTTTTAAGCTTGCCTAAAAACCATAAAGAAAAGTATCTTTTTTTTTTTTATATTTTCTGTTCAAGTATCAACTGAGAAAAAGCAGGCTAAGGGTAAGCTGACCTAACCTACTGACTGTTCAATCCTAGACTCAAAAACCTAAGAGGAATACTTCTCATCAAAGGAGGGGATGACTGCCCCACCTTAAACAAAAATTAGCCTGTCAAGCACGCTACTGTCACTAAAACAGCACGCGTGCGAACGCGTGTTGAGCTGAAACAGTACACGTGTACACGCGGTCTGACCTTGTACAGGCCGCGTGTATGTATAACTCTTAAGAAAAAATAAAAATAGGCAGCCCAGACCAAGAAGAGGCCTCTGTTATTGACAACCTGGGTCCCTTAAAGGCTTGTATGCTTCTTTTAACAGAAAAGAAAAAATAATGCAAGGAATAATAAGGCGAAAAAGACAATCTGATACAGGACTGTGAAACTAGCAAGACCCAGAAAGGATTCCAGAAAACCCCCTGAGAATGTATAATTCTGACAGGGAAGAGGTGGACTGCCTCTAAACTTCTCTGGACTCCTACACACTACTGTTATCCCTACATCTAGCGTTCACATGCGGTATGTAAGAGGATAGGGCGCGGGCACACGCGTGCAGGCCTTGTGCAGGCCGCGTGTACCTCTGTGTGTCCTGACAATTACCGTCAAGCAACAGTCCGGGAAAACTGGTATAAAGAACTAGGCTCCCTGCTAGCTCAGACCTAACAGAAAACAGACAGACAAAGAAACAAAAAAATCTAATCTTTTAAACTACCCGAAAAACTCAACTAAATCCGGAAACCCTAAAGAGTATCTTCCCCAGTATGGTCGCCAACTCTGTTGTTGGGAAAAATACCCTACGGACTAGCAAACTAGGGTCGGGCTTGCATGCAGATATTGACAGAAAATAAATTACTTTTAACCTACAACCCAAGATTAAAACCCCTCTTTCACAGTAACTACATGAAGAGAATCACTAACCTTTTTACCGGCGTTTGATGTAGATCCTCCGTTGCGCTTTGACCACTTGCTTGCGCTACTCCTTCCACAGATAACCTGCAATCAAGACAAATACCAACTACGCATGCATGCTACTATTCTACTCAAGGGTTAGAAATCAAACATAAATTCATCACATCATAGATAACTCATGCATTGGGACGAGAAAAGTATTCTTTTTATTAATGAAAATGAATCAACTTACAATCAAAGTCGAGACCGGCCACTGCTCCTTGAACCTGATCCTGGGCTCCTCTTCTTTGTCCTCCAACTACTTTGCGTTAATTCTCCTTAGGCTTGAGGAAAGGCTAAAGGGTTGGGACAATGGATTACAAAAATGGGCAGAGTTTCTTCGCTATAGTTTTCCTCTTCCAAATGGTACCCCTACCCCTTCTTTTATAGGCTAGAAGGAGCTAGGGTTTTGGACGAACCCTCGGCCATGCATGGCCGGGAGTTTCAATTAACTGACCCATAGCTTTTTGTCCCGTCGGCAACTTTCCTTTTTTTTTTGTGATTCTAAAGGTACACGCAGGTTGTAGTGGGCCTACTAGCGTGTACTTTTTGATACACGCGGGCTGTAGTGGGCCAGCTAGCGTGTACTTTTAAAAATGGAGTTTTTAGAAAAGTTGTTCAGTAGTTTTTGGAAAAGAAGGGATATGAGTTGGCCTAATTCCAGGTAAGCATGTGTGGTGAAATTTAGGGTTATAACAAGGGCCTTCTGGATGGCATCATGCAAGGTTCGAGGCATCAAAATCCTAACCTTTGCACGCAGGCTGCCATTAAGGCCAAGCACAAACCTGTCGACCTTAAGTTTCTTCATGTTAAGGTGTGGAGCATATCGGAGTAGCTCCATAAAACGAGCCTCGTACTCGGGCACCGTACGACCTCCCTGTCGTAAGGCATTGAACTCATTGAGCTGATGCTCAATGAATTCCTCTGAAAGGTACCTTTCTCGGAACCGTTCCTTGAACATTTCCCATGACACGTCTTCGACGGCCATGTTCAACTGTGGTAGGAGCGTCTTCCACCATAGAAGAGCGCTCCCCTTCAGTTGAAAGACCGCCATGCATACCTTCATGTTGGAGGTATAATCGCGAAGTGCGAAGCACATCGCCATGTTCTCCAACCATGTCTCAGCGGCTGCGCCATCCGGGGCACCAAAGAGCTTGGAAAATTTGACCTTCTCGAGTTCGCGGTGAATGCTACCAGTACTGACCAGAGCGCATGGTGGAACCTCAGCGGGTGCTGGCGCTCTGGCCTCATCTTTGTCCAAATGGATGATCAGTGCCTCGGACATGCGCTGAAAAGATCTCATCATCTTGACAACATCGCCAACTGCTATCTTCTCCTATCCAAGAACCTTCTCATCTCCCTAGGGTTTAGACCCCTCAGGTGTGGATGATACTGGAGGCGTCGTGCCTCCTCCCCTCGCACCCTGTCGTCTGCCTCTGCGACGTCCTCTAACCATGATTACCTGCACGCACACAATCAACTCGATTAGCAACCGTATAATCAAATCATGTCAATCAAATCTGTAGCGATCCCAAGTCGTGGGTTGAACCTGCTCTAATACCATATGTAACGAACCTCCTTGTTACGACGACGAACCTCTTATAACCAATACATTTTTTTTTTCTTCTTATATTGTGTATGCGCGTGTGTACAAGGGTAATAAACACATTCAACTTTGCGTCGCCACCCGATGACGAACAAGACGCATACCACGATGAACACAACATGACGACCTAAGATGCACATTAAGTATCTTCATGCAGTGGACGACAATCAATCGACAAATAAATAAGATTGACTACACGCCCGTCAGAAGGACTCCGACAACAACCAATCATTAGTTAAGTCTCAGCTTTACCTACGACTCAATTGGCAATAAAATACATATCAATCACTCTGTTTAATTTCCATTAGTCGACGAGTTACCCAACCCCACCTTAAAATAAGGTAAATTCAATTAATTGCAAATCCCCATTTATTAAATCATAATAACTTATTGTACTTAGTTCAAGACATTATAATTTATCTGTTATCTATGATAATAAAATTTCAACATCATTCCATAAAACAATAACCATAATTCATTTTATATTACAATAACTAAATAAAATGACCATCACATTACATCTTATATGTTATCTATAACAATTACATTAACATTACCATAAAACGATAACAACATTAACATTAACATTACCATAAACATTAGCATTAACTTTAAACATTACATTACATTAACATTACATTAACATTACCATAAAATGATAATAACATTAACATTAACATTACTATAAACATTAGCATTAACATTAAACATTACATTGCATTAATCATTATCATAAAACAATAATAACATTGAAAATTAGCGGCCCTAACCACTATGCCAATCAAAAGAATAAGAAAAATCGGCAACAAGAAACTATCGGTTGTGAGTGCATGCCAGGAATCAAGTGGGAAACTAATGTGCGCATGCCAAAAATCATGCATCAAAAGGCATCCATCAATGGCAGCTGTCAGAGACCAGAATCAATTCGACAATTTCTAAATTGGCACTGTCGGAATCCAAGACTCAATTTGGAAAATTTCATTCTGAAGGCACAGACATCCAAGCATACAATTAGCAGAGGGAGGGGGTGTACTGCATTCAACGAACACGGCCTTACACAAGTTGCAGAGGCAAAATGTTTGAATTTAACTTAGTGCACAAGCGAAAATTGTATGAAATTATCACAGTTTGCAGGGGTGAATTGGACGATTTTTAGCACAATGCAGAGGCGAAATGATACGAATTCACTGCAGTTGCAGGGGCGGTTGTTAAGAGTTAAAAAGGCATCGGTTTGAGCTTTAAATCAAGTTACAACCAAATCAAAGTAGGATCTATGCTTCAATACCACACTTATATGTGCCTTAATCATTTCATGCGTCCAATAGAAGGAAGACTGTTGGAACGGGTTGAAAGTTTGAGATGAAGACTGTGTAAGAAGCTGGATATATAGAAACCAATTTCCTTCAATCCTGGCAACGCCTCAGACCTCAACTTGCGCATAGTTGTCCAACATTGCTCGACCTCAAGAGTTCAAAATTCTAAACATGAAGAAATTGGCGTTTCAGTCCAAATAGAGCGATGGTTGCATGGGATTAGATTATTGAATCTATTCTCATCCTACAACTTTTAATCTAATTTAAACAATACTGTTAGAGGACGTAATGCCGAAGCATGGGGAAATGATTCTTCATACGTTTGTCCATGTTCTCCCTGGGAAAACGTAAATTTAAAGTCTAATGGGTGTAATGGCTGACCTTGGTTCCATTACGTCAAGGTTGGAACATTTCGTTGCAATCAACTGTTCGCAGCATTCAATTACAGTTCCAGTCGAGGTCTTAAAGGCAAGTCACATGCAAATAAAGGCGGTCACTCATTTTCCACAATACACATAACGATCAAGTCGGTAAGAGGTTGTGTGATGTCATAAATTTTAAAAGGTTTTAACAGTGCACATAGTGGGCGCATTTTTCAGAAACTGTAATGACACAATCTTTAATGATCACTAAGCCTATGAGGTTATTAATTTTAAAAAGATTTAACATTTCATACAGTGGGCACATTTTTTAGAAATTGTAATAACACCATGTTTAATAATCGCTGAGCCTTAGTTACAGTAAAGAGTACACCTTCAATTTCCTTTTTAAAAACACACAGAGACAACAACCAGCAACCCAAGGCATGCAATAAAGTAGTACACAGAGAAGGGCCTTCAACAGGTCACTAAAATCGCTGTCACAAGTCTAAGGCTGAGTTAACCCAAGATTTGTTGTAGATATTGATGTGCTCGCAGTTTAAAGAATGAAAGGTAATTTGTGGAAGATACAATATTAACATCACAATGGAAGCTGAAATTGTTTTCCAACAAAGGATTACAACACAGCCACAGTCTAACACAGGCACACCATAATCACGCGTGGCCTTCCATGGTTGATAAGGCAGAGACTTTACAATGAAGAGGTGGAAACTGTCATTAAAGTGCAGAAATAAAATAAAATAAACCAGTTCCAGATATCCCTCAATGAACGCAAGGAAACCCATGCGAAGAGGTACTCAATCGATAAAAGGCGCAAGACAACAACAACCACATGCAACAACAGAGTTAAGAATAAATGTTTTTATCCGTCACACAATTTAAAATTGCCGAAGAACAGAAAAAGTAAACCAGTCAATTCGACGATAACCCAAGCATATTTAAATCAAGTGTTTTTCATCTCATAATGCCAATATAAAAATGCTGATACATTAAGAGAGTGCCAGGGTCCTAATACCTTCTATCATGCAAAATGAAAAGCATACCGTTGCCTGATCGCCTGCTCCGAGTGACGTCCGTGCGCCCCGTGCCGCTCCCGCTCGCCGACCGTCAAGACTACATCGGTACCTCCCAGCCAACGTTAGGGGTACTCTGCTTCCCCCTTAGCCCCCTGTGCTGCAAAGGGGTCACACACTATCCAGATGGTATGTCTAGCTCCCAGTTCGCCTCGCAAAGCCGAGCTACCACTCCTCTTCGAGCTGGGAAATCCCAACTCCCACAAGTAAATCAGTCAAGTCACTAATATGGCAGTCTAACTCCCACAAGTAAATCAGTCAAATCAATATGGCAACAGAACGCTATTTAACAACCTATCCCCTTCTTCCTCCTCCTTCCTCTTTATAGAGTTTTATAACATCCAATATTTCCCTAAATCTCATTTAATTTAAGTTTTAAATAAAAATCTTCTAAAATTCTCCTTCAGACAAGTGTCATTCATCCCCACATCTCCAATAATTATTTTCTTTAATTTATTAAATTGTCTTATTTCCCTCACCCACCTAGGAGCCATCTTCTAAATTTACTCCTAGGTGTGCCTAGATTCCCTTTACGTTTTAAAGACTTTCCCCAAAATGAAGTTGCTAATTTAGTTCAATTTGTATTGTCTCATCATGCATTCTTTACCAAGTTGACCTCCCTCTTTACCTTAAGTTCCCCATCTTTCCCTTTCTTTATGTTACCTCCTTTCCTAGTTTCCAAATTTTATAATTTCCTCTTTCCCTTCTAATAGAGCTAAAACTACACTGTGCAATTTAACCCTTTGCTTTTTTATTAATTCTAATATCTTTTACACTTTCATTGCTAAATACTCACTTCTTCTTTACCTTTATATCCAATAAATTTTATTTAAGTTCTTACTTCTTCATTTTACCCAAAAATTCTGAAGTCCACAATTACTTAAGTGGTTTATTTCTATTTTTATTTTAAACTTTATTATTTTATTTTTATAGAGATATTTTCTTAAGGGTAGACAAATTTTACCCCTAGCTAAGTTCTAGACTTAGGACTTAGATTCTCGAATCACACATTTTAATTAGGTTGTTTTAAAATTTCTTAATGAGATATTTGTCTTAGTGGCATCTAGGTTCGTTCCTTTAACATCAACGCTGACGGCTCTTCGTGACGCACTACATGCCCCAAGGGTGCCACCCACCAACTTATGTTTCTTTTTTATGCTGACGCGTTCTTCGTGACGCACCACGTGCTCCAAGGTGCCACTTGCCCTTTTTTGTTTTTTGCATGACGTGTTCTTCGTGATGCACTACACGCTCCAAGGTGCTACCGCTTTGGACTCCATTGGTAGACATCAATAACCCTCGAGTCAACACTCCACCAGTGTGAACTTGTGGAGACTAAGGGATTCTAAGGAATAATGCTCTACTTTATTTCAATTCTGATCCCGAATCCCGAACTTGTGGGAGACTAAGGGATTCTAAGGAATAATGCCCCCGCCTTATTTCACACCCCTTAGAATCATCGCGAGCGACTGTCGCAGTCTACCCTCGCGGTATCGTGGGTCCTCTCGAACTAGGTAATCGTTAACCTACAATTTGAGCCACGGTGGGCGTGCTAGTAGGCTGTGGCAGGGTTGCTGTCCACACCTCTCCCTCAAACTCTCTGGTAGTCATGTGTGACCCCTTTACTCCATAGAAAGTGTCCTCAAAGAATAAGTTCGCTCAGTGCTCCAGAGCGGGATGTTACAACCAAATCTTCATCCTCAACTTGGATAGGAGAACTAGGTTTATAAGTTTTCCTGTGCTTATTTCTGAACATTCTGGATATTTTTCTTCCATGCCTCTTTGATGTAGGAGCATCGCCAACAACAAGCGAGCGTGGGGGAAAGAGCCAATGCATTTTGGCACATGATAAATTGTTTGAAATGTTTTGAAGTTCGATACACCAAGCGTAAATGAAACAATTAAGAAAGGGCGTACTCGTAGATTGTAATCAGACCTTGAGCATCCCGCTCTCGTCTGAAGGACTAAGAGGCATTTATGCTAGTAAATGTAAGTAGGTAGCATTGAATTCTTAGATTAGACAGTTTTAGGAGATAGAGGGAAAATGGATATAGACACCCTCACTTGTATCATTGTAACATTAACAACATAATCAATCAAGAGAGCATAGAGAAGAAGAAGCAAAGAGATGTGTAGAGTAAAAACCCATGTACGGAAGTTCTGGATTAATACAAAGATTTTTAGTTCAGACTCATGGTGTCCAATTGCTTTCTGTGTTTGTACATGCTGATTGATATATGATTGTTTACTCTCTGTTATGCATTTGTTTGATGCGTGACTGTATGATTTCTTAATTAATGTCTGAAATCTGAAGAGAGGGAGAGTAAAGAATGAGTTTCAATTGTTTCTATGTCTGAGCAAGAGTTTTTCTTGCAAGGAGTGCAGTGCAATTGTCCGCAAGGTGTGCGTTGAAAGAAGTCAGAGTTTGTCTCTGCAAGCTTAGGAGGGATAACATTGTTCACATTCTCGCAGAAGTGCAAGTTAAGCACAGGAGCCGTGCAAGGAGTGCGCAGGCCGAGTGAAGTCTCAGTGTTTGCAACCTGAGCAAAACTGTTGAAAGACTGCTGTCGCAGGGAGTGTGCAGAGTTGAAGAGGTTCAAATACTTGGAAGTATTTGAAGAATTGCCATAAGGAGTGCGTGCAGGAGTCTTCTTGAAGACTCAAGTTGTGGAGAAATCTCAAGAGGGCTAGTGCCTTGAAGAGTTGTAAGGAGGCGCAGTGACATTGTTTGCTGGTGGATAAGTTTCACGAAGGAACACTTTGTTCATTTCACAGGAATCGTCAAGGAGGAATTGGACGGTCAGAGTTCTCCGAGGGGAATTCGTGAAGTCCCGAGAACCGTCAAATCTTGCAGAGGAGAAAGAAGGTTACGGTGAGTGTTTTTCTAAGTGCAAGCTCAGGAGAAATCGAGCTGTAGGATTTGAACCAACAGGGGCCGTTGGATCACTCACGAAATCTCATTTCGGGGTTTCGTGAGTTGGAGAAATGAAAGCCTTGCCTCAAGATTCGCGAGGTTGCAAAAGGCGAAGTCCCGAAGGGGAAAAAAGGTTTGTGTGGGCCAATTATTGGTGAAATACTTCGGAACTCGGTATTTCATGGTTTCGTGGGTTGAAGAGCTGAAGGCTTAGCATCAGGATTCATGAAGTCACGAAGTCCGAGAACTCCAAAAAGGTGGGAAGTTCCATCGTGGGACCCGCATTGACGACGTGTCAGAATTTCTTCATTTCGGCATATCGGAGGATAAGAAGTCGAGACTTTTGTCCCGAGAGTCCTGAAGTCGCAAAACTGTGAAAGAATCTGAGCCATCCGTTAGAAGGAGGACACGTGTCGCGAGATCACCCATATCGGGGATTCGGGCATCAGAGGTCATAAAGGGAAGTCATTAAACTTTGCGAGTGGCGAAGTCGCGAGAGAATCACAGCCTTCTATCGGAGGAGGACAGGTGGCAGAGATCTAGGGATCTCGCGAACTTGGAGGTTCGTAGGGTGAGAGCCCAAGAATTGGGTGCTCCAAGTCACGAAGTCGCGAGGAGTGAGGATAGCCGTCGGATCCAGGTCATAGGAGGATCGTTGGATCATGAACCCCATCACATTTTGTGCATTCGGGGTTCGGAGGTTGAAAGGAGTTTTTTTCGACATCAAAAGTCATGAAGTGCCGAAAGCTGAGGCATGGAGGAAATACATGGCAGAACCACAAGGTGGGCTCAGGGAAATAGACCGGGGGACACACCTCACATACTGGAAGGAGTCAACACTCCGCTAACTTCTCACGTCTTGGGGATTTGTGAGATAAGAGCACAAGAGTTCAACCTTTGAACTCACAAAGCGGTGAGTAGCGAGAGGAGCTTGCGTGAAGCTTAGTCGATGGTCACACGAGGAAGGCGTTGACAGAGGAAGAGCTATACCCATTTCACGATCTTAGGTATTGTGAGATTGGAGAGGAAGAGTCGGGAATCATGACTCGCGAACTCGCGAGATTGAGAGTTGGGAAAGGACCTATGGATCGATTGAAATTGAGATTCCAACGAGGAATTGAAAGAGCCGATCCGGCTCAAGGAGGAGAAAGAATGATCCTGTGAGCGGATCTCGGCCCGAGGGCTGATAGGTCTGCGTCACTCTTGTTGATAAAATCGACTAGACTAATGGAATCATCATTGTTTTTGGTAACAATTGGGGCACACTCAAATGAAAGTGAGGAAACTAAGGCTTGCTTGAAAGCTTCAGAAGAAACTTGAGGTTCTTCACTGAAAACACATGACTATGGATTAAGGCTAAAATTTACAGTTTGACTGCGAGTAACCCTTGCGGTGTTTTGCTGAGGAGTAGAAACTTGAGGGTAAGCCAAAATGATATATTCTATAGGATTTGGGGTTTCAATTTCAGAAAAGTGAGACTGTAAATCTGCCTCAAAATTCTCCTGAAAATTATTTCTTTTCACAAACTTTTTACAAGAATCGCCATTCTGTTCTAACTAAAATTCAATCATAATTTTCATTAAATCGTGATCAAAGACATTTTTTTCTGAACTGAGATTCTTTCTTTGATAAAAATGTTCCATTTTAGACATTCTTTTAAGCAAGAAAAATGACATGTTCAATTCATAATCCATGAAGGCCATTAAAATATGAAAGTGATAAATAAATAAAAGGCTATATGTACCCTCATAGGTGATAAATCCCTTAATAACCACTAACAAAAAATGCCATTTTTCTTTAATTGAATATATGGGCATACCTTTGTAATCGTACTTGCATTCGGGAGAAACCATGATTTCAGACCAAGGAATCTCCTTCACACTTTTGGTCTTAGACCAACATTCCCCTTTTAATGGCAATTTAATCACTCTGGGATTTAAATCTTCATCTATCTGTAACTCCATATCCCCAATTTTAGTGCGTTCACCATTGAAATTTCATGCGAAAGCTTTGGTGACCAACACATTGTAGCCATTAAACATGCGCATAAATTTTAAGCAACCAACCCTCTCAAAAGTCAGAAAATAATCTTCCTAAACTTCAATAAGCTTGACCTCAGGTTCAACTCTAGAAATCATTCTCATTTTGATAGTTTACCACACTATAGTTCGGAAACCATCACAAAAAAACTAACATACTTTCGCTTACAGGTAAATGAAAACAGAGCTTTAATACTTGAGTACAAATATTATTTCAAGGAAGAAGCACCGTAAGGTAATAATTCACGAATACAATGATACAATTCAAAACTATACATGGAGGAAAATCAATGAACTTCAGGAAAGGAGGACTGTTCTTATGAAGTTTGAAAGGACCTTGATTTAATTTTCCATTAAATTCATTTTAATTTATGATGATCAGATTAGGCCTAACATACCACACAAAAATATTAAAAAACTGTTATGGATCGTGGGTATCATGGTAATACGCATTTAGGATAGGCTAAGTGGGATTTCTTAGATTATGATCAATCATTGTTGGAACATTGGTTTAATACTCAAGTGAAATATGTTAATTAAAGCCAACAATATATAAAAAAATGTAGCTTGTCAAATATTGTAGCTTGTTAGAATGTTATTCAAGGTATGCAAATGATAAAAAATCATAAAGAATATGTGAATTAGAAACATTTGAAAGCCAAAATATTTAATAAAAAATTCTATGAAATGAGAAACATCTTAGCAATAAAATGTCCTTAATGATTGAATAAAATCTCAAAGAACTTGGGAGTATGGCCAAAATTGACAAAACTGAAAACACTGTTTAAGTAAAACAAATAATATTTTTTTTTTCAAAATTGAAAAAGGAAGGGTCCCAAATTTATTTATAATACATAGTTTGGGAGGTTGTTGTCCTCTACAACAAATGGAGACACACTGTTTAAACCAAATATCTCTGTATATAAGACAAATAAAAATCTATCAGATCATAAGAAATAATAAAATTTACGAAGTGTAGATAAATTATATTTATGACTAGTTTGTAAAAGATAAGAAGGTAAAACAATACTAGTACTCTTTAACTTTATCTCATTGGAGGGGATAATAGACGTTTATTAATCTTATGACTGGGAAATGAAGCCTCTGATTTGACTAATAAGTAAAGTCTATTCATTATGTCATAATTGAAAAGTTGAACTCATTGTACCCAGTATTGCTTCGCTACCAACATGCATGTTCAATACCCCAACGAAGTTAACAAGCCTGTTCAGTACCTCGACGGGTTAGCATATAATTCCCACATCCTCATTTTATTTATTTAAAACTTTAAACTTTCTTATTTAGTTCATGACTTAGTGATTGCATTTGGGCAATGCTGAGAATAGAGGAGGGTTGATATGGAGAGTTATTTATTTATTTCTGAACATGGAATGAGAACTAAATTGTTCTCCTTATGATATACTATTTCCCAATCAATTATTTATTTTAAGGGAAAACTATTACCCCAAAGAGACTTTGCTGAAGAGTATTTTCCTTGTTTTTACTTCTTTATAAAGATAGACTAGACATAAGATTTATCCTTTGAATTTAAAGATTTTTTCTCATTTCAAACAATATAAATTAGTTTCTCTATGTATTAAAAGGATTTCAAAGACAACTGATTAACTTATGTATCCATTTGTTATACCATATCAAAAATCAAAATGATAATCAAAGAAAAAATGAAAGAAAGAAAATGACAATCTTCGAAAATATACATTCAAAATGAAAACAAACAAAAATATTTACAGCTATTACAAGGATTGAAGTGTCTTTTAGGAGAAATATTTTTTGAGAATTAACCCATTCACAAGAAAATACTCTTCTATGCCTTCAATATTTTGCAAAATAAAAGTAGATGGAACAATTTTTTGAGCAACCTGAAAATGACCTAACCACAACTTTTGAAATTTCGAATGTTTACATTTTTCTTCATGGACTTTGTCCCATTTCAAAACTAGGTCACCAACTAAAAAATATTTGTTACTGAAAACTCTATTATGAAACTACTTCTTAATGATCATTTGATGATTATCAAAAGTATTCTTAGCTTTATCCCTCACTTCCTCTAGTTTGAAGATTTGATTTGTACAATATTGAAGACTAGAGCAAGGTTGTTCATCAATGGATTGTACTAAAGCTAAGGATTGTATAGAAATATTTGGTGGAAGAATAGCCTCCTTTCCATAAAATAAAAAGTAAGGGGAAGTACCCAATGATTTTTTATAAGTAATTCGATCTACCCACAATGCATAGATCAAGGCCTTGTGCCAATTTTTATGGTTATCATAGATAATTTTATAATTTTTAAAAGATTTTTGTTTGTTGATTCAGCTAAACCGTTACCCTGAGGATAATAATTAACATAATGTTTTATTTTAATTCCTTTCTGAAGTGCAAATTCCATAAGTGACAGAATATAAAAATAAAATGCACTATCAAAAACTAATGTGCTCGGGAGACCAAATCTTGTAATAATAAATTGATCTAAGAATGATATTACCTGATCAGTTATAACTAATTTCAAGGGAATGGCCTCCACCCATTTTTTAAATTAATTGGTGGCGGTAAGAATATACCTATGCTTCTTAGAGGAATTAGGAGAAATTTCACCAATGATATCGAGTCCCCATTGTTCAAATGGGTGTTCAACAATGATGGGTTGCAAAGATAACGTTGATTTTTTTTCTCGTCTAGTTGAAGTTTGACAGATTTTACATTTTTGAACATATGCATGGGAATATTTAAATAAATTCGGCCAATAATAACCTGCACGTAAAATTTTGTGTGCAGTTGTATCACCTCCAAAATGACCACCTGCAGGTCTGTCATACAAACTTCAAATAAAACTTTATCAGCTTCTTGTTTTTCTAAAAATCTAAGTAACATTAAATCATAATTATTTTTTAAAACAACATTATTGATAAGATGATATTGTGTGGATTTTATTCTTAGAGTGCATTTCTTTTTAAAATCCAAATGAGAAGGTGCAGTTCCATGATTTAGATAATAAACTAAATTTGAATATTGTGAATCGAGAATATCATGAGTAACACATACATGTTGTATATCTTCAGTGACCTTTACCTTATCTGCATTTTCAGATATAGTATCAATGGTTTCAGTTAATAACTTGCATAAACCTTGACCTCGTACAATTTTTGCAAGTTTTATCTCTAAATCATATTCTTGTAATGCTGTTACCTAATTTTCTCTCTTATCCCCTAAATATTTCCGAATGAGAAAACTTATGACTAAGGGATGTGGAACTATTACCTTGGTATGATAATTTATAAGGAAAGGTATGAAATGTTTGATGGATTTGAAAACTGTATAATCCTGTTTTTCAACATCAATATAATTTAATTTTTCTCCTTGCAATGTTGAACTTTCAAAAGCAATAGGTACTTCTATGTTTTGGTCATTTTTCTATTATAACATAGATGCGTAATATTTTTCAAAAGCAAATGTATAAATAACGAATTCCTTATCATAATTATGAGAGAGTAAAGAAGGCGCTTGAATGATAACTTGCTTTATAGAATTGAAATCCTCCTTTTCGATTACATTCCACTTGAATAACGTGTCTTTTCTTATCATACATTGTAAGGGTAAGACTGTTTCTGTGAAATCTAGGATAAAACACTTCACAAAATTAATTTGTCCAAGGAAATATTGCATAGATTTTTTTCTATAAGGCAAAGGAATTTCATAAATACTTTTAACTCTATAAGGATCAATTGAAATTCCTTCTTTAGAAACTCTAACTCCCAAAATTTTACCTTCTTGAAGAAAAAAAAATGATTTCTTAGGATTTAAAGAAATTCCATACTTTCGACATCGTTCAAAAACTTGTTTAAGATGAGAAATATGATCTGAACAATTCTTAGAATAAATTGTTATGTCATCTAGATAAACAAAAATGGATTTATTGATTAAACCACATAAATAAATTTCCATAGCTTGTTGGAAAGTTGCACCTGTGTTGACTAAACCAAAAGACATCTTTTGATAAGCATAAGTTCCCCATTTAGTTATGAAAGTATTTTTGAGTCTATCATTAGGATGAACTAATAGTTGATTATATCCAAAAAATCCGTCTAAAAGTGTTATCATTTGAGAACCTGAGACTGAGTCAAGAATTTTCTCCATAAGAGGTAATGGAAATTTTTCTTTTTTAGAAGCTTTGTTTAGGTTTATGAAATCAATACAAATTCAGATGTCTCCATTCTTTTTCCTTACAGGCACAAGATTTGATACCCACTTGGAATTCCTTACTAGAAAAATGATCTTTGCTTTAAGCAATTTATTAAGTTCATTTTTAATTTGGGTTTCAAAATTAGAATGAATTTTCCTTAACTTTTGTTGAATTGGTTTTTCCTCTGAAATCATAGGAATGGTGTGTTGAATTACATATGTATCAAAAGTTTTCAGGTCATCATATGACCATGAAAAAACATCCTTGTATTGCTTGAGACTCTTTATGAAATATATTCTTTCAAAAGCAGAACAACCTAATCCAAGATTAACATTTTCAGGATTATGTTATGTTCCCAGATTAATAAGTTCCACACTCATGGTAGAACTGTGTGTTTTACAATTTGTGTGTTTTTTAAATCTGTCTTTTAAATCATAAATATATTCTAATTTTACAACGGATTTAGGAATGGTATTTTCATATTTGATTTTATCCTCAGTAGAAGATTTGTTTAACTCGAGATCGTGTGATTCTTCATCAATGATATCATTTTCATATGTTCCCTCTGAAGAGAGAAAATTGATAATATCAACATTGTCATTAAAGACTTGCTAATTTGTTATGTTATCGAGAACAGAAGGTCGGAAAATTAACTCAACAAAGAATCTATCTGGAGAAAAATATTCTGGGGGAATAAGTCTAGCTGCTACGTTTTCCAATAAATCTGCACTAACATTTTGCATTCTTGATATAGAAAAAATATTAAATGCAGAAAATTTTCTACTGAGATCTTGAGCCAATTGTTGATAATGTTTCAAATGACTAGAGATAGAATGAATTTGATTTTTTACATGTTTAACGACGATTTCTGAATCATTGAAAACCGATATGTCCTGCACATTCATGTTTATTGCCTTTTTTAGACCTTGAATTAACGCTTCATATTATGCGGTGTTATTAGTAAACTATAATTTCAATCTGCAGGTTAACAGAGTTTTAACACCATCGAGACTGATTAAAATGCAACCTGCACTAGCTCCATCAAAAGAAAGTTTCTAAAATGGATACTTTACAGAATTATCTACAAAATTATCTACAAAATTAATACAACGAGAAAGATATGTCTAAGAGAAATTGTCATTCTTTGAGCTTTGATCTGTAGGTTGGAAAGGATAAATATGCACATTCAAATTTCCAAAATAAGAATCAATAGAGTAATTCCCAACAATGCTATTAGAAAAAGCTACAGGTTCATTCTCTCCATCTAAATCTGTTACATTATGTTTCATATGTTTTTCCCTATTAACACGAATTTGATTAGGTTTCCCATTAAATGGAAGCAAAAGGTGGGACCAATAAGTTGATAAATATCCATAAAGTTTTTCAGACCAATCTCGACTTAAAATTAATCCATAATCATCTGGAATATCAACAACAATAATATCTGTTATTTGAAAAACTTTAGAATTAAATGATAATCTGATTAATACATCCTTCAATTCTCCCAAAACTTTTACCCTTGTTCTATATAATTGAACAATTTGAACAATTTATTTTTGTGGTTGTGCATTGATTTTAAGACAAGCTGAATAAAGCATTATATTCGAAGATGCACCTGAATCAACAAAACAATTATGCACATTTTTATTAAAAAATTCAAAATTGAGGAGAAACGAAGGAGTATGTGACCTTGATCTATCACCTATAAGAATTGAGCCAATATATACTTCAGAAGATAAAGTTTGAACTATTGAAATTTTTTCTTTATTTGTTGTTGTAGAAGATGATGAAATTGTCTTATCAGAAACTCCTAAATCCCTTACTAACTATTCTTTTGATATTTTAGTTTACTTAGTTCATAAAGGGAAATATTTTCTCTGGTATTTTTCATATCTTCTATAATATCATAATCAATTCTTTCAATAACAACAACAATTTTTTATGTTGACTTGTTTTCTACAGGTTGTGTATTTGAAGTATTTGTTGGTGGATCAGTCTCAGAAGTTGAAGATGTACTTTTACTTTGGTTTTGAGCAACAAGATATTCTTCTGTATCATCTTCATAAAATGTTCCATTAATATCCCAAAATAAATTAGTATCTTTAACTTCTTCATTATCCTCTCCTTCTTCCTCATCATCATTAACCCCTTCCGAAGTTTGGCCACCAGGTGGAATCTGTGGATTCATTTTGAAAAATGGCTTGAATGGTTTATTTGAAACCTCAAATATTTTTCCTTTAACATCAAATATCTCGTTTGCTAATGTTTTCATGACTTTCTGTAAATTTTCCATATCAAAAACATCTTTATCTTTCCTTTCTTCTTTGATAATTTCTGTCTTGGTTGTTATAGAAGATATTGAATATTCACTTGGATATTTAATCACAATACTAGATATTTCCTTTTCTACATCTAAATCTTCCTGCATTGCTTCAGTCGAAGTATTTTTACTTGCACATTTAACAAAAATAGCAATGGAAATTGGTAAAGTAGAGGAATAAAAATCAATTTGAATGTCTAAACCATTTTTGGATGTTTTAGGCATTTTATTGAGACGTTTAAGGAATATTTGATTGAAATATTTGATTTTCTCTTTAGGACCCATTCTAATTTTGGATAATTCTGCTAATAAATAGATGAATACTTATCATTCCCAAATTTTTTAATGAATAAATCCTTGAAAGTATCCCGATTAGTAATGGAATTAGCTTGTAATGAGAAATACCAAGTAGAAGCTTCTCCTTCAAAAATATATGAGAAAATTCTACATACAACGTCTTCATACTCTATACCTCTCAGATTAACAACTACCATAAATTTTTTGATATGATCATCAGGATTTTCTTTCGATTCTCGATTAAATTTTGGTAACCATTTATTTGGATTTTTAGGTAAATGATGTTGATTTCCAGGAACATTGACTGCTTCGAGAGTTCTCCAAGGCATTCTCGGTACTCCAGCCATAGTATTTGGTTGACAAAGAGGTGATGGAAGAGGAGATGGAATAGGAGATGTATGTAAATGATGAGTTGAGGGAGGATTATTTCTGACAATTTTAATTATGGTTTTTCTGATCTGGACAAGAACATGAAAATGAATAGGTTCGATACATAACCTCTGTCTCCGTGCTCTTGTAAGAACACCTGATTCCTGAATAACAAGATCTATAGAATCATAATATCCTTGAGAATTTTCTCCTTTATTTGTAATCTCTTCTACTCGTTGTTTTATTTGTTGAAGCTATGGAGAATTAAGAAAACCGGAAGAAATATCACTTACAGTTCTTTGAACTGGATATTCTAGCTATGCAACAACAAAATATATTACGGGTGAAGTTGATCTACTTGAATGGTATTTGGTTTTGTTGGTTGTTTCGGCTATTCATTATCAGATGGCCGTCCTTCTAGTGACAAAATGTTGATAGTCAAATATGACCATGTTCAACATTCAGGAATTCACCCGGTTAGGATTCCAATTAGATCCTTATCCATTGTAAATGGAGATTCCGTCTGGTTTAGGTCCAATTACCTATACCTATCTTAATCTACAAAATAAAACTAAATCTAAAATATATACATCTTTTAATTGATTGAAGAGATTTATCTTTTATTAGATAACAAATTGAAATATAAATATATACAGATTTGAAACTATCTACAAGAAAGAGATTAATTATAATTATCATAAAAGTTACCCCTATGAAAGAGGATTTTGTTTTCTATTTAAGAATAATAAGTATTTCTAATGAAAGTAAAAGAAATGAACTAAATAAAAATAATACTAAAAAAAAAATCTAATGCTTCTGCCCAAATTCAGATAATATATGAATTTAAGTAAGGTAAACAATGGTCTAAAGATACAGATCTTCAAAACACATATCTGAATGTATCCATTGAAAATGAATTAATAAACTTGTTTAAATAATTAACACAGGCTTATAATCCCAACAATAATTCATATACATAATACCCACTGAAATGATGTGTCAAATAAAAAATAAAATTGATCTAATTTATTAGCAGTAATCAACTAAATCAATTTATAATACTATCAACACATACTCGAGACAAGAATTTGATTTAAAAAATTGAACACTCGAATACCAGTAATAGTACCAAATACCGATTGCTTGTAACAATATTCAAAGTCACAAAGAGATTCAGAATAATGTATCAAAACTGTTGGAATTTTAAATTTTCTAGTTACACAATTACAATTACTTAATCTAATAGAAACTATAGTAGGATCATTGAAATATAGACAATCAAAAATACAATATAACATAGATTATCCTGAGAAACCCTCGTGGGGGAGAAAACCCAACAACCAAAATCCTCAATATAGATTCCTTCAACCAGTACAATGATTCGCTATAGCTCTCCTAGAAATACCAAGACCAAAACACCAAAAAAACCAGTCTCCAAGAATTGTGCACTAGACCTTCTTATGCGCTCCAAGATGTAGAAGAGAAGTGTATGAGTGTGTGTCCAAATGAGAGGAACCTATCCTCTAATTATACACAACAATGTCTCTTGAAGAGACATGACTCTTGACCTAACTAACCCATAATAAGTAAAATACCAATAATATAATAATTATGTTGAGTGGACATGTACAATATAATTATAATAACCTCTTAAAGGTTTGACTAAAAACAATATACAAGAATATATTCTGTAGTTACACCAAACATATTAACAAAAACAAAGACTTGTATAATGGTGCATAAGCTTTATTCTTCTCTCAAAAAACTTAAACTCCTCCTCCCAATTGTATTTCCTTCTCTTTTTTATATTGAAGGAATTCAAAAATGGAAATTAACTTCCATAACCATAAACAATTATCCATTTAGAATGAGAAAATAAAAAAATCGTTTAATTCCCCAAACTAAATTAACTAAGTACATGAAATAAAAACTACTAAGTGTTCAATTTTAGAATTCTGCCTGGAAACTAATTTTCTCATTTCCCGTATTTTCCAGGACATTCCTTTTACATCTGTAAAACAAAAAAAAATGAAAAGACAAGAATTAATAAAACATAAAAACAAAAATTAGAGTTGATACATAATTTAAAATTCTGTAGCTACTCTTTTATTAACTAAAATTAACAAAAATAAAAACTAAATAAAAAACACTAAACTCATACCAATAAATAAACATTTTTATCACCGAGTGTTACTGGGAACAATCTTGAATTTTGAATTAACGAAAATATTAACTCATGGTGAATTGATGTTACCTACTTCTTTCTTTTTATCTTGTTTAGAACCTAGAACCTGTCTTCTATGGCTATTGTTCAAAGCTTTATTTTCTAACCTAAGAAGTTGATTTTCTAATTCCAAATCAATTATATTTACTTGTAACACTCGAACCAATGAATATTATTTGTCCTTCTAGAAGGAAACCTCCATATTGGGATCGATTTCCGTTTTCTCCTTCTCTTTTTATTTTGCGACCTTTTCAATTGGTTCCTGCGAAGAAATGTGTTGTGGGGAAGATACTACTTGATTTGCAACCAACTCTTCATCCTCAACTTGGATAGGAGAACTATATTTAGAAGTTTTCCTAGACTTATTTATGAACATTCTGGATATTTGTCTTCCTTGCCTCTTGTTCATAAAATCGACTAGACTAATGGAATCATTATTCTTTTTGGTAACAGTTGGGTCACACTCAGATGAAAGCGAGGAAACTACAGCTTGCTTGAAAGCTTCAAAAAAAACTTGAGGTGCTTCACTGAAAACACATGACTATGGATTAAGGCTAAACTTTACAGTTTGACTGTGAGTAACCCTTGCGATGTTTTGCTAAGGATTAGAAACTTGAGGGTAAGAAAAAACAATATCTTCTATAGGATTTGGGGTTTCAATTTCAGAAAAGTGAGACTGTAAATCTGCCTCAAAATTCTCTTGAAAATGATTTCTTTTCACAAACTTTTCCCAAGAATCGCGATTATGTTCTAACTGAAATTCAATCAATTTTTTCACTAAAATGTGATGGAAGATATTTCTTTCTGAACGTAGATTTTTTCTCTGATAAAAATGTGCCATATTAGACAAGATTTTAAGAAAGAAAACCAACATGTTCAATTTATATTCCATGAATACCATTAAAATTAGAAAGTGTCAAATAAAGAAAATGTTATATCTTCCCTCATAGGTGATAAATCCGTTAATAACCACTAATAGAAAATGCAATTTTCTTTAATTGAATATATGTGCATATCTTTGTAATCGTACTTGCATTCGAGAGAAACCATGATTTCAGACCAAGGAATCTCCTTCACTCTTTTGGTCTTAGCCCAAAATTCCCCTTTTAATGGAAATTTAGTCACTCTGGTTATTAATTCTTGATCTATCTGTAACTCCATATCCCCAAATTTAGCATGTTCACCATTGAAAGTTCATGAAAAATATTTGGTGACCTGCGCATTGTAGCCATCAAACATGCGCATAAATTTTAATCAACCAACCCTCTCAAAAGTTGGAAAATAATCTTTCCGAGCTTCAATAAGCTCGACCTTGGGTTCAACTCTGGAAATCGTTCCTATTTTCATAGTTTACTACACTATAGTTCGGAAAACCCTCATAAAAAACCTAACAGACTCTTTCTTATAGGTAAATGAAAACAAAGCTTCATTACTTGAATACAAATATTATTTCGAGGAAGAAGCACCGTAGGTAATAATTCACGAATACAGTGATACAGTTCAAAACTATACGTGGAGGCAAATCAATGAACTTCAAGAAAGGAGGGATGTTCGTATGCTGTTTGAAATGATCTTGATTTAATTTTCCATTAAATTCATTTTAATTTATGATGATCAGATCAAGCCTAACGTACGATAACAAAATATTAAACAATTGTTATGGATCGTGGGTATCATGGTAATATGCAGTTATGATAGGCTAAGTAGGATTTATTATATTATGATCAATCATTGTTGGAACATTGGTTTAATACTCAAGAACAATATATTAATTAAAACCAACAATATATCAAAAACTGTAGCTTGCCAAATATTGTATCTCGTTGGAATGTTATTCAAGGTATGTAAATGAGAAAAACTCATAAAGAATATGTGAATTATAAACATTTGAAAGACAAAATATTTTATTAAAACTTTTATGAAATGAGAAACATATAAGAAATAAAATGTCCTTAATGATTGAATAAAATCTCAAAGAACTTGGGAGTATGACCAAAATTGACAAAACTGAAAACACTGTTTAAGTAAAGCAAATATTTTATTTTTATTTTTTATTTTTTAAAATTGAAAAAGGAAGGGTCCAAAATTTATTTATAATACAACATTTGGGAGGTTTTTGTCCTCTACAATGGATACCAAGGGTATAATAAATCATTGTTGTTATTCCCGAGACCATCAATTACAGTCTTAGAGACTGAAGATCCACATGGTTATCCATTCTGGATTGCAAAGGTTATAGATATCGATAATGAAAATGAATATGTTATAGCAATTGAAGTGCATTGGTATGCAACAAGTACACACCCATTCAATGGTGTGTACAAGCCATAGATGGTTGTTGAGAAACATGTCAATAGAAAGAGAAAAAGAAAGGGTCAAAATACAATTTGTCGTCGCATTGAAATCTTAAAATTAGAGGATGTTGACATAATTTTTTATGACTTCAATTTTACAAAGAGAGGAACTCTTCACTCCATGACCACAAACATTATAAAGAGGTTGTTTCCACAAGAAATCACTGCAATATGGGAGTTTGATGAACCTAGTCATATATCTAAAAGGTTTTTGACATATAAAATATTGGGCATACATGTAAACTCAAATGGTGCATTCATTGATAATGGAGAATAGTATGGATCATATACATCTTCATCCAATCATTCATCTGAATACCATGCAAATTCTGATGGTATTTCAGAATCTAGGAGTCAATTTGAATAAGTGTATGGTATTTCAGAATCTAGGAGTCAATTTGAATAAGTGTATGAAACATTTTATGTATTTTTGATTCATATGATTTTTGTATGGTAACTTAGAAATGAGTTTTATAACTTACATATGTTATTACATGAAGTTATGAATCATTTCTATGTTTTAATTATAGAGAATATAACAAAATTTCTTAACACATTTGTTTTGAATATGGAAAATGTAACAAGACTTTTAAGAAATAATTTATGTTTCATTCAATGTAATTTGTATTGACTTTTTTATTATTAAAAGTAATTTTTTTTGGAAGCAATGTTGAATTTTTAAATTATAGGGTGATATTTTCATGGCATTATGTATTATCTTGTGCCTGGAGTGATAAACTAACCTTTAAAAAGTAAATATTTAAGGGTTGATTTTATGATTTCGTTTACAATAGTGATGATTTTTTACACCACTTTAAAAAATGTTGCAATTTTAATCCCACATTGAAAAGGGGGTGCTATTGAATTTATTGCAATGGTACAAATTCTTAAGGCTTATGTTTAAAAAATGTTACATTTTAAAGTTTGGAAACAATGGGTGTTACTGGTAGATGTATTGTTCAATTTGATGGTTGATTTTTAGGTTTTGGTTGCAATGGTGCCAATTGTTAACGACAATATTTTTCTTTTGATAACACCACTTTTTGATTTAGGTGTTGATTTTAAGGTTTTTCTAAGAAATTATATGAGTTTTTAAGGCCATGCTTGAAAAATGTTGTAATTTTAACCTAGGATAGAAAAAAATGGTGCTACCAGTAACACCTCTTTTGATTCTACCAATAGCACGACTTTTGATTCGAGGGTTGATTTTCCTGTTTTTAATGCAAAAATATGGGTTTCAAGGGCTACAATTCTTGTTTTGAGGTCATAGTTCTCATTAAGTTGGTAATTTTGTTATTAATTCACTATAAACCATGATTCCTGCTACCAAACCATGAAATTCCTAGATAAATTATAGTATTTATAATTTGATCTTTCTATCATTGCAATATTATTCAGGTGGGAGTATAACTATGCAGGAGAAACAAAAACATTCTCTAGGTCCTAACCACACCCTTATTTGGTACCTATCTTAAAATAATTATTTTGTCTCACTAATTGTTGTGGTACCACTCTTCGACCATCTTTTTTTTGTGGACCCTCTCACCCCATTACTAGGAAACTATATCAACAAATCTGTAAATACCCCTCATTAATATGACTACAAGTGATGCAAAAAGGCAATTTTTTTTGGGAGGAAGGCAACGACGACAAAACTTAAACCACACAACTTGAAGACGAACACCACAATTGCAGATCATGCAACAAACAACAACGACTCAACATACTAGCACATCAAGCAACTGGGCGAAACATGTGAAAATCAAAGATAGGTGGAAACGACTACCTTCCCGATACAACATGAAAACACCTACAAGCTAAAGGAAAACATCAACAACCCGACACAGTGGCTTTGATGACTAGGAACTAGAACCCTACGTCACACAAACCAAACTCCTTAAGGTGTTACAAAAACAAGTCCCAACAACCGTTACAATGAACAACGCCCAAATCAGGAAGGACAGACTCCGGCCAGGTTATCATTCGCCTCTATTCCTTAGGGCGCACAATGATACCCTCATCAGGAATCATGCCTCCACAAGGTGATAGGCGTGACGGTAACCCTGGCGCAACATAACCCATTTATACCAATAACCTAAGAAAATTAAACGTGCTATGAGACCAAATTTAACTTCAACCACATGACGAAAGCCCAATCACCCAATGACCAGTCAACAAGACGCAAGGGAAAATGACGAATAAAACATTTATACAACACATTACATTCTTGGCGCAACAAATTCTATTACGACCATACACCAATCTGTACACATTCAACGATTATTATTACAACAAAATTTTGTTGCAACAATTTTCCAAACCCATTATCAGATAAGTATATGTATCGCTATCCTTTAAAAATGAAACTATATGAATTCCCTATTTTATATCGCTAATTAAAACTGAGACTATATCACTATATTATGAAATTTCTATCTTATAAATTCGCTAATTGAAACTGAAACTATCCCTCGAATATAATAGTTTTAGTGCATCTGAACACCAAATTATTCACATAACAATAAAATGATTACAATGTATTTGCTGTGACTTCTCAATCCATTATATCGCTAGCATGTAAGTCACTGTCACATAATTCTCAACTTAACAATAAAAAGGAAAGATGCGGAAATAACACTATAATCATTGTCTAAATAAAGGAGTTACAATGTCTATTGAATTTGCTGCCAAGGTACACTATCGCTGTCCCTTATCATATAAAAACACCGTCGATGTATTAAAATGCAGTAGTAAATATATATGAAGTGTAGAGATTAAACATAATCATAATTGTGGAGCTAGACACTGGAAATCGCTACCCATTCATTACATGAATTCACTGTGCATTTTCACATGATAACTCATGAAATCTGTAACATCCCACTCTGGCGCACTGAGAAAACTTATTCTTTGAGGACACTTGCTCTCAAGTGATCTAGACTTTTATGATGTTAAAACATTTATCCTTGATTATGATGCGTTATGATAGATGACATGATGTTTTACTGCTTTGACGTAGATAGGTGCTATTGACTCAGTTTTATTGAGTGTGCAGGGTTTTGGACCTTGAGGATGCAGAGGCAT
>SNQJ01S0132502.1:69934-81233 GCA_010110895.2 Picea sitchensis | reverse complement strand
GAAAATGTCTCCTTGGTATATATAGGAGACTAGGAGGTATAATTACAACTAATGGCCTAAAGCCGACATAAATAAAATAACATTACTAATATAATATGCCCCAATTAAGGGGTAATGAGCCAATATTAGGGCTTAACATCAACAGTCTTGTTTTCTTCCGCTCTAGTGGCTACATATCTTCCTCCTCTTTAGAGTTTGTCTGTGGCGAAGCTTCTTTCTTCTATGTCGTTGGGTCAAAACTCAGTCCTACCCCTGATTTTTGACCTTTCTTCTTCAGTAGCTCGACTCGCAAAACATAGTGCATCTCTGACTTATGCGGGTTGTATTTGACTCTAGACCATGACATCACCTCCTTTTCGAAGGCCTCCTCATCCAAGTAGAACAACAACATCCGTGAGTGGAAGTCCTCATTGTTGGAATAGTTCATGTTGAAGGCTATGTTCATGGTATTGCAGTTGAGGAGCTCTTATGTAATGTGAAACCTTTGTGTTGTGTCAATAATCCCATTGTACTACTTGTAGAATGTCGTGTTGTTGAAGGTTGTGTTCTCCGAGTCCGCCCTTGAATACTAGGTCTCAAACATTTTTTCTAAGTGCCCCTTTCCTGCTAGCGCCAATAGTCTTCCAGCGGGTGGTGTCCACTTGAGCATTGCAAACACAAGTAGAAAGTATCCATATGTGAAGGTACCACCTTTCTCCTAGGATTCCTCACAAGCCACAAGTAGTTCCTCCAACAGGTAGCTACACCATTTGAAGACAATGCCATTGGCACAAAAAAATGCCATTGATAATGCATCTAGTGTGCATTATCCCTTATAGTAAGACCTCGTGACTTTGCTAGCTATTATGTAGTAGCTAGTCCTAACCGTCTCCGGTATTATGGGTTCTATATTTGTTGTGCACCCCCCCTATGCATTTGGAACCTTTCATATAGGTTGGGCTCCCCTTTCTTCTTATCGTGCTTGCTGGGACCCTGGGATCCTTTGGACACATCCTCACCCTCAAGGGATAGTCCAGTGAGCTAGTGGATGTCTTCTACGTGGATTGGATATCTCCTATCCAACCACATACATTTTTCATGCACCCTGTTTATTAGGAGCTTATTACACCGCTCAACTTCACGAGTGGTGAAAAACACTGGTAAGTGCCTGAGGTTCATGATGGTTTAGTTGAAAAAGATTACGAATTCAGGATTTGGAACAAACTGCATGCCTCCTAACTCATCTGGAGATATACTCCCTAAAACGTCTATGTTCATTTGAGGGAACAATACTTGGTATGTTAATTCGAGATCAAGGAGCTTGACCTACTCCACCCTTCCTTTGAGATCACCCACGACCTCAATTCAAGGGTTGCATGGCTCATCTGCTAATGCATCTTTGGATATGACGCTCCGACTCCCTGTAGCTCTCGACATTATGAATATGGACTATAAACAAATTCCCTAGGAGAAACAAGGATTGGGGATCATGACTAAGGGTCGAGGGATTACATAGGTTTTCTCACTCTGCAAAATTTGGAAATCTCTAAGTGCATTCTGGGAAACAATGTGTCCTACAACGAGTTCTCAAAGCCTTATAGTGAGGCTTATCTAGAAAATTCAATAATAACTATTGTTCATCATTACCCTATGGATGAAACTTGGATCTGAGTTGTCCAACGGGACTAGCTAACGGGGTAAATCCTATTGGTCAATTATGGCATTTACTGTGCAAGTTGGACAGATATGTGGTCGATTTCAGACCTTACCGTTTGACGGATGAGAATCCCGATGCGAATACCGATGGCATCTTCGTGTATCACATCTTTATGGATTAACTGAATTCAAATGGGTTAATGTAATAGTAATAAAGGTTGTGACTGGACTGGGCTCATGTGGCACATGGACTTAGATTGCATCTGAATTTKCTCTCCTTCCAACCACAAAAGGGGTCTCCATCATATTAATAATTGTCATTAATAGGTTCTTGACACTTGTGATCCTATGTTGTTGAGTAAGCATTTCTGCATCAAACAACACTTAAACAAAAAAAAAAAAATGAACTACATGTCGTGGCACAACACTACATACGTTGACTTTATTAACTGAATTTACGGAAATTGCAAAAAAAATCAAATCTAACTATTATACATGCTCCTTCGGAATAGAGAAACAATCCTTTAGCTCAGTTTTGAGACATATAGGGTTTGAAGAGAGCACCATTCACCCATCCTGGTTGCAACATACCATCCAATTGCACAAGTCTGACTTCTCCAGAAGGTCGAATCTCCGCAACTATAAATGGTCCCAACCAATGCATGTGCAACTTGCCTGGATGCTTTTGGTACCGACTGTCATAGAGTAGGACCTTGTCTCCTTGCGCAAATACTTTAGTCTTAATGTGTCTTTCATGCAAATATCTCTTCCTTTCTTTCTCAACTGACTAATGGATGTCTGCCAAAAACATGGTCTCTTTGAGTTCTTGTAACTCCATGAGTCTTTGCGCAACTAATTATTCCTCTGACATGTGTGTGATATGTGCAATGTACAAACTTGGAGTAATGAATTATGAAGGAACCATAACCTCTTTCCAATAAACTAGTTGAAATGGAGTGTACTTGTGGAACTTCTTTGTGTTTGGCCTCTACACCCATAGTACTGTTGGAACTATGTCATCCCAATCTTCCCTGTTTATGCAATAGACCTTTGTTAAACCTCTCTCCAGAATCTTGTTAAACACCTCTATTGTTCCATTGGCTTGTGGGTGGTAGGGGATACTTTTATGATGTTGGATCAAGAACTTTGATGTCAGATTTACTATGGTACTACTGATAAAATGATCTCCCTGATCACTGCTCAAACTCCTAGGACATCCAAATCGAGTGATCTTATTTTTGAAAATGAACCTTGCAGCAGTATCGGTAGAACAATCCTGAACAGTTGTTGCCTCATCCCAACGTGTAAGGTAGTCATTTGTGGTAATAATGTACCTAGCCTTTGTATTCATCTCATCATGATGGCTTACCCACTCTTTGACAAACATCGCATGATATAGCATATGCCTTTTCATCCTTAAATAGTGTGTCCCACCACAGTCCAACTTGGAGAACTTTCTACACAGTGGCCTTTCCTCCCACGTGACCTCCCGCAACTCCATTGTGGCACTTCCATAGGATATCTTGTCTTTCATGATCCAATACACATCTCCTAAGGATACTATCTATTCCTAATTTATACAATTTCCCTGCAATCAAATGATAGTTTGTTGCTCTAACCACCATATGGAGTTTGTGTTGATTAATTGGGATGGTTGTCATTGATTTCAACCCTTGAAGAAAGTTCGATAGCAAATTATGGTAGTACAAAGGTTTGGGTAATGGACACAAGTTGTTTTGATGTATAATGGTATGTGTTTTGATATATTTGTAGGTAAGACTATTCTAGATGGATATTACATGTCATGCCATTTTTGGTGGTATGTGGAATGTCGCATAACTCCTCACAGTTTGAGAGTTATGGCCTTACGAAGTTGGAGGACCCTCATTTGTTGACTTGAAGCCCCAAAACGTCAAAGAATTCAAAGTGCTTGCAAAGAAGAAATTATTTAAATAATAAAGTGAAGTGACAAAGTCAAAGAGGATTATTTAAATAATAAAGTGAAGTGACAAAGTCAAAGAGTATTATTTAAATAACAAAGTGAAGTGACAAAGTCAAGGAGGATTATTTAAATAATAAAGTAAATGGAGAACTTTCTAATTATGGAAAGTGGTTATAAGAAGGTTAACCCTAAAATGAGGAAAATGGGTTAAGTACTCAAGTGGCTATTGGATATATGGACAAGTGAAAAATTGGGCAAAGTTGGACATAGATGACTATGTGGAGAAAGTGGCTATGTGAAAAAAGTGGTCTAGAAGATGTTTCTAAGGAATTTACATGCAAGTATAAATAAGAGGCAAGGCTCTCTCATTTCAATCACACTTGAGCATATTGAATATTTATAGTTGACTGAGGTAACCAAAGGATATCTAAGTCGAATTTCAGAGGGAAGGTGAAGTAAAGAAGGCTAGAATTCAAAGGAGGATAAATTATTTTGGTGATGCTTTCTAATATCCATACAACAAATATTCTATGTGGGTAATGATCTACAAGTTCTCTCTCTAGAATAAGACAAAATTCAACAAGTTAAGGAAGGTTTGCAGGTTGAGGTACAGGTTGGTGCATGGTTGATGCACGTGTTTATGGTACAAGTTCATTACAAGTTGAGGTACAGGTTGATGCACGGTTGATGCATGGTTCAGATTATTGGTACAAGTTGTTTGGTGCAGGTTGATTGGTACAGGTTTACAACAGTATATCGCAAAGTGATAGTGTGATAGTGGTTCCATCATTCTACTTATATGTTAGGGTGGTTGGACAGGTGGTTGTAGCCACCTTCCAGTTGTGGCTAGAGAACATAGGGGGTTGTAGCATCCTTCTGGTTGTAGCCAAAGAATTGGGGATTTGGATATTCCCTCAGGTTGTAGCTTGAGATACTAGGGCGTTGGAGCTTCCTTCCAGTTGCAGCTAGAAAACATAGGAATTTGGTGCTTCCAATGAATGTAATTCCTTAAGACATATAAGAAAAATCATTTTGTGGTTTTCTCCCACTTTGGGTCTCCATGTAAAAACATTGGTGTACCGTGTATGTGTATGATTGTTCATTTTTTCATTTTTTATTTACTCTTCAAATATTGGATGATAATTCTACATTAATATAACACTTGCATTATATGGTTAACAAGTATTATATTGCTCTATTATTGATTCACCTGCCCTCTCAGTAATCCAACAATTGGTATCAGAGAAGGTTCCTTCAGAAATAAGTTTAACCACTGAAAGGTAGATCATGGAGAGCAATAACATGTATAAAAATGGAATACCACAGTTTGATGGACATAAGTATGCATTTTGGAGCATAAGGATGAAGACATTTATATAGGCACAAGGAATTGAAATTTGGAAATCAATTGTAGATGGATACACAACACCAATATTTCCACCGACAAATGACAAAGTAGTGAAACTCGTTTAGAATAATTCCAAATCCACAAATGCACTTCTGAATGGTCTTGCAGAATCGATATTCACCAAAGTTGTACATTGTAAATCTGATAAAAATATTTGGAAAAAACTTCGAAATAATTATGAAGGATATTCAAAAGTCAAACCAACAAAGCTTCAGACTTACAGAGGTCAGTTCGAACAAATAAAGATGAAGGAAGATGAGAATATTGCATCTTACTTTTTATGAGTCGATGAAACAGTAAATCAAATCTTGGGATTGGGAGAAGAAATCAAATAATTTGTAATTGTTCAAAAGGTACTAAGATCTCTTCCTATGAGATTTGACCCTAAGAAATCAACACTAGAAGAAAGAGCAGATCTAAAGTCAGTAAGCATAGACGAACTACATAGAATCTTCACAACATATTAAATGAGAACTGAACATGAAAATCTAGATATAAAAGAAGCAGCGTTCAAAGCATCCAAAAGGTCAAAGAAAAAGGGAAAGAAAAAAGAAAAATAGCATAGCAGCAGCAGTGATGTCTCATAAGATGATGAAGAAGCGGCCAACTTTGTTAGAATATTGAACAAGGGAACCAACGACATGTATAGAGGTAAGCTTCCTTTGATTTTTTTTAATTGTGATGGTATTGGTCATTTTGCTAACAAATGTCCTCATAAGAAAAAGACAAATGATGAAGGTTACTCAAATAGAAAACAAACATATAAAGGAAAAAGAACCACAAAGAATTTTTTCAAGAAACTCTTATGCACCAAAGAAGACATCTCATCATGATATGAAGATGAAGTCAGTGACAGTGAGAAAGAAAGAGTTATATTCATGGAAGTAGAAGAATCTGATAAAGAATACTCCAAAGAAGAATATCAAGAGGCCGAAGAAGAATATTAAGAGGCCGAAGAAGAATATGAAGAGGTAGAAGTTGAATACCGAGAAAAATTGTCATGTGCCATAGAATTTATCAGAAGAGAAAAGAAGAAAAAACAAGAAACTACAAGTAGAACTAGACAAGAAAGAAGACACTCAAGAACTAGAACAAATGATCACAAATTTGAAGGTTCAAATTGAATAAGATAAAAGACTTGAAGAATCACTCAAAGAACAGCTAGAAAGAAGAGACAAGATCATTGGAAATTTGGAAGAAGAAATTGTCACATTAAGAAAGGATCTTCAAAAGAAAAATGTGCAGAACAACTCAAAGGTTTTGAATGAAATTATCAATAGTCAAAAACCCCATCATGACAAGTCTGGACTTGGATATAATAAGACAGAAAAGGGATCAAGATCCAAAACAATAAAACAAGAAACATATCCAAAACCATGGATGATTTTAGGGGCTAAATTTCACTCATGGGATAATCTTCCATGGTTTTTCCTATTAGGATTTGCTATTCTAAAAATGATTCTCTCAAATTCTAAAGGATAAAATTATTTTACTTTAAAAGTCGCCAAAATTTTATACAAACTATATAAAATCCTTATACATTTGAATATTTTTACAAAAATATCTCCAAACATTTTATAGTTGGCATATGAAGGATTAGTAATATTCATCAAGGTTTATACATTTTAAAATAAATTTCCATCCTTAAAATAATCCATGTCCAAAACCTATGCAAAAACAATCAAAGGGGAAAGGAAGTTCTACAAAGAAAATTACAGGGACACTCCTCCACCGAGAAGATTCATATTTTAGAATCAACAACCCACAGAAATAGATAGGCCTCAGAAAGAAGAAGGATTCATAAGAGTACTTCCCTTCAGAATATATTCAACTCCCAGGTATCAAACTATCTTTTGTGGTTTATGTTATGCATGTAATAATTTTGGACATAAAGTTGTGAATTGCAGAGCTAACAACGAGAACATAAACAACTTTGAAATTCATACAACATGTTTGAATGTTTGAGCACTGAAGTGGAATGCTACAAATGTAACAACTTTGGACACATGGCCAAAGATTGCAGAATGAAAATCCCTCCTAGAAAACCACAACAGAGCAACAACAATCATAGACAACAACCTCAGAAAAGGACATGGATAAGAAAGCAGAATCAATATAGCAATGAATAATGCACACTAGCTCTACAAGCTAAGCAGAAGAAACGTGGTTGGTATGTTGACAGTGGTTGTTGAAAACACATGACAGGCGATAGAGACATGTTTCTTACATTAATAAAGGAAAGAGATGGATCAGTATCCTTCGAAAATGATGATTCAACTAAAATCATTGGAAAAGGCATAGTTAGAATTGGGAACAAGAATGCCAAGAAAGAAAATGTTATACTAGTAGAAGATATGAAACAAAATATTCTAAGTGTGATTAAAATGTGTGACCAAGGTCATAAAGTTACTTTCGATTCACAAAAGTGAGAGATAAGAAAAGAAGGTTCAGGAAAATTGATTGCAACAGTTGCGAGAACTTCAAGCAACATATATGTATTAAGTGAAATTGGAACTGAAAAGTGTTGCATAAGAAAGGAAGATGAAAGTTGGCTATGGAAAAAAATAATGGGTCACATACATTTTGATAACCTTGTCAAAGTCAAAAAAATGGAATAAGTTAGAGAAATTCCCTAGATCACGAAACCAACCAACACTTTATGCAAGCATCGTCAACAAGGAAAGAAAACAAAGACCAAGTTTAAGTCAAAAGAATATTCAATGAAAAGACCACTAGAAATTGTGCATACTAATCTAGTTGGACCAATTACAACAAAGGGTTTAAAAGGTGATAAATACTTTATGTTATTAGTTGATGATTATACAAGAATGACTGCATTTGTATTTCTCAAGAATAAGTTAGAATCTTTTGAAAAATTCAAGGTCTACAAGGAAATGGTTGAAAATTAATGGATTCAAAAATCAAATGCTTAAGATCTGATAATGGAGGAGAGTTCACTTGAAAGAAATTTATGAACTATTGCAGCAGGCATGGAATAAAAAGGCAATTCTCTTTTTCTAGGACACCTCAACAAAATCGAGTTGTTGAAAGAAAGAACATGACAGTACAAGTAATGGCTCAAACAATGCTAATGGATTCCAAATTGACAGATATCTTTTGGACACAAGTAGTTCATACGACAATTCACATTAAAAATAGAGTAATGCTCAAAAACAACACTGAAAAAACTCCCTATGAGCTATGGAAAGGAAGACCAACAAATGTGAAGCACTTCAGATTTTTTGGAAGAAAATGTTACATCAAAAGAGAAGATGGAAGAATGGGAAAGTTTGACTCTCGTGTGGACAAAGGAGTACTTGTTGGTTACTCAAGTACAATCATGGATGATTTAGGGGCTAAATTTCTCTCATGGGCTAATTTTCCATGGTTTTTCCAAAAACGAGATTTGTTATTTTAAAAATGATTCGCCCAAATTCTATAGGATAAAATTACTTTACCTTAAAAATCGCCAAAATTTTATAAAAATTATATAAAATGCTTATAAATTTGAATATTTAAAAAAAAATATCGCCAAACATTTATAGTTGACATATGAAGGATTAGTAATATTCGCCAAGGTTTCTACATTTTAAAATAAATTTCCATCCTTAAAATCATCCCTGAGTACAATGAAAGCATACAAGTGTTACAACTTGATATTGAACAAAGTTGTGGAAAGCATCAACGTAAAAATTGATGAAACAAGTAAACAATAATTAAAGGAAGAAGAAAATGAATCAATGAAACAAATTTACGAAGAAGAAGATGAAAAAGAAGTAGAAGGGGAATATGAAGAGGATCTGACGGAAGCAGAAGAGAAAGTTAAGCAAGTGCCTCCAAAGACACCTAGAAGACGAGAACAAAAGAATCGTCCTTCAAATAAGATTATCGAAAACAAAGATGCAGGAGTTGAGACTAGAAGAAGAATCTATTCACCAGAACAACTGCACCTAGCACTCTCATCTATGACTGAACCAACCTGTTTTGAAGAGGCCAACAAGGATGAATTTTTGAATAAGGCCATGGATGAAGAATTGGATCAAATAGAGAAAAATGAAACTTGGGAATTGGTTCCAAGACCAAAGGATAAGAATGTGATCGACACAAAGTGGGTATACGGGAATAAATTGAATAAACATGGACAAGTTACAAGGAACAAATATAGATTGGTATGTAAAGGATATGCACAGTTTGAAGGAATCAACTTTGAAGAGACATTTTCCCCAGTTGCTAGAATGGAATAAATTTGATTTCTTTTAGCTTATACATGCTCCAAAATTATTAAAGTGTATCAAATGGATGTAAAATCAACTTTTCTAAATGGGGAAATTGAAGAATAAGTCTACATTGAACAACCAGAAGGATTCTAGTTGTCAGAGAATGCAGATTATCTGTGTAAATTAAAGAAGGTCTTGTATGGTCTAAAACATGATCCTATATCATGGTACTCTAGACTAGATAAATATCTACAACATGCATGGTTCAAAAATGAAAGTGCAGACAATAACCTCTACATCAAGGTAACTCAAAATGGTATTTTATTAATTGAAGTTTATGTTAATGATATTATTTTTGGATGTATTGATGACAAGTTAAGAGGGAAATTTGCAAAGGACATGCATACTGAATTTGAAATGTCATTACTTGGAGAACTATCCTTCTTTCTGGGTCTTCAGATACGTCAAAGAAACCAAGGAATTTTTATTTCTCAAACCAAGTATATCAGAGAAATGCTAAAGAGGTTCGGAATGAAATATTGCAAACCAGTTATCACTCCCATGCAAACCAGTTGCAAGTTGAGAAAAGATGACGATTCAAAGTCTAGATATCAGAGGAAATACAGGTCAAGATTGGTACCCTACTATATGTGACAACATTCATACCATATGTAATGTAGGAAGTTGTACAGGTGACATGATTTCAAGAAGCACCAAAGTAATCACATGTATTAGTAGTGAAGAGGATTTTCAGATATCTCAAAGGAACATAAGAGTTTGGATTATGGTATCCAAAAGGAAAGGATCTATCACTTATTGCCTACACAGATGCATATTGGGTAGGTTGCATTGATGAACAATGAAGCACCAGTGGAGCAACAATCTACTTGGGTGAGTTTTTAGTATCATGGCTAAGAAAGAAACAATCATTATTATCTTTATTTTTAGTCAAGGCAGAGTATATTTCTGCAACAACATGTTGTGCAAAGGTTATATGGATGAAACAAACTCTGATAGATATACAGGATGATTATGATGAGCCCATTCCAATCTATTGTGATAATACAAGTGCCATCAGTATCTCAAAGAACCTGATGATGCACTCCAAGATGAAGCACATTCCAATCAAGTATCACTTTCTATAGGAAGAGGTTGCAGAAAACAACATCAGAGTTGAATATGTGGGCACCAAAGAACAAGTGGAAGACATATGTACAAAACTGCTTCCACGTGAATCCTTTGAGTATATTTTCCAGAGACTCAGAGTTATTTCTACTCCAAAATGAATGCTTTTGAATGATTATCTTATATGTCTTAGATATACATGAGGAAGCACCATAAAGAGGACAGTTCAGGTTGGGAGATCAAATGAGTCAATTAGAGGGAGCATACCCAAACGAAAAGACACCTTTGCCATTGATGACAAAGGGGAAGATATTTATCAGATGTAGAGGATAAATGCATGGTTCTAGAGGGAACGTTGGTCATAGAGATGCAGCCATGGTTCCAGGGGGAGCATGAGTGATGTGATTTCAATATTGCATCAGATTGTTTCCATCAATGCCAAAGTGGGATATTGGTGATTAATTTGGTTTGTTTTCATTGATTTCATCCCTTGAAGAAAGACCGGTAGCGAATTCTAGTAGCACAAAGGTTTGGGTAATGGACCCAAGTTTGTTTTTATGTAAAATGGTATGAGTTTTGATATATTTGCAGGTAATACTATTTTAGATGGATATTACATATCATGCCATTTCTGGTGGCATGTGGAACATCACATAACTCCTCACGGTTTGAGAGTTATGGCCTTGAGAAGTTGGAGGACCCTCATTTGTTGGCTTGACGCCCCAAAAGCTCAAAGAAGTGAAAGTTCTTGCAAAAAAGAAATTATTTAAATAATAAAGTAAAGTGACAAGTCAAAGAGGATTATTTAAATAATAAAGTGAAGTGACAAAGTCAAAGAGGATTATTTAAATAATAAACTGAAGTGACAAAGTCAAAGAGGATTATTTAAATAATAAAGTGAAGTGACAAAGTCAAGGAGGATTATTTAAATAATAAAGTAAATGGAGAACTTTCTAATTATGGAAAGTGGTT
>SNQJ01S0132502.1:57490-69924 GCA_010110895.2 Picea sitchensis | reverse complement strand
TTCAAAGTCCCGATCCCCGAATCTCCGATGACTTATCTCCCTTGCAACTTCTGCAGATCTGACGGTTGTCGGCCTTTCGGGAAATTTGAATGGGATCCAACGGTCACTGGATCTCTGTCTTCCTTCTTCTCTGTAAACTCTTGCTGCACATGTTTTCTTCATTGTTGTTCCTCCTGAGATTTTACGTCTGAATCCCCAAGGGGTTTTATCCTTCTTATCCTTCCATCTCCACTGTTGCCATCAATGACAACAACCATCAACACGCATTCGTTGCTTGTTCAATATTTTCCAACAGTTGTATGTGGTAAGGATAGGTGGTTTTAGCTACCTTATGGTTGTAGCCGAAGAACATAGGGGGTTTTATCCTCCTTCTGGTTGTAGCCAAAGAATTGGGGATTTGGAGCTTCCCTCAGGTTATAGCTTGAGATACTAAGGTGTTGGAGCCTCCTTCCAGTTGTAGCTGGAAAACAAAGTAATTTCATGCTTCCAATGAATGTAATTCTTCATGACATATAAGAAAAATAATTGTGTGGTTTTCTCCCACTTTGGGTTTCCACATAAAAACATTGGTGCACTGTCTATGTGTATGATTTTTCATTTGTTCATTATTTATTTACTCTGGAAATATTGGATGATAATGCTACATTGATATAACACTTGCATTAAATGGTTAAAAAGGATTAGATTGCTCTATTACTGATTCACCCCCATTCTCAGTAATCCAACAGTTTCTAGGTTGCAGAATATGTTTTTGGGCAGGCTCTTAGACTTAAGAAGAATGTTATGTCTTCCAGGTACTCTGGTATGGCCTCAACCCGGAACAGGTATGGATCTGGGAGTTTATCATCAATTGCTCCACCACTTTCCCCTGAATCTAATCTAGACACGTGATCAGGCCCTATGTTACATATTCTAGGCTTAATGATCACGTCAAAAGAAAATTCCTGAAATAGTAGCAACCATCTACGAATTCTCCCTTCCAACACAGGTTTGTTAACAAGATATTTTAATGTAGAGTGATCAGTAAAGAACTTAAAATGAGAACCTAGAAAATAATGTCTGAACTTATGCCAAGCGTAAATGATAGCTAAACCCTCCCTTTCTATCGTTGTATAGTTGCACTCATCTTGCGACAACTTCCTGCTCGAAACATAGATAGGATGATCCATGGATCCATCTCTTGGTTGTGCTAAGATAGATCCCAAGGAAATTCTTGCATCTACATGGACGTTAAATTCATTTTCCCAATTGGGAAATATCATAATAGGTGTTGTGTTGAGCTTCTCCTTTAGGGTCTCGAACACCTTATCACATTCTTGTGTCCATTGGAACACTTCGACCTTCTTTATTATATTTTATAGAGGTGTAGTGATATTTGCATATCTTCTGATAAACCTACGATAGTACCTTGTGTTCCCCAACGTGGAGCACAACTTCTTATCACTTGTAGGTGGCGGCATATTAAAAATAACCACAAATTTGGCTAGGTCTACTAGTACTCCCTCTCGACATACTATGTGGCCCAACAAATTTCCATGTGGTACACAAAAGATACATTTTCTGAGGTTCAACGATATCTACAATTCCCTACGTCTGTCAAACATCATACGTAGTTGCGCTACATGTTCCTTGAGAATACTATATATCATTCAATCATCCATATAAACTTCTATAAACTTGTGAATAAATTCTTGGAAAGTTGCTATTACAATCCTAGAGAAAACTGCAGGGGCATTCTTTAGGCTGAGTGGCATCACATTGTATCCAAATGACCCCCATTTTGTTATGAATGTGGTCTTATTTTTTTCCTCTTCAACAATCCTTACTTGGTGATACCCCGAAAATCCATCTGTAAATGAGTAATATTATTTCCCCACAACCTATTCTAGCACCTCATCTGTAAAAGGTGTTGGGAAAGGGTCATGCACACAAGCATAGTTAAGACTTTTGTAGTCTACATAGACCCTAATATCCTATTTACCTTTCTTGCACTAGATAACTATTGGGCTGACCCATTCTACTTCTTCCACTGCAAAAAAAATCCAGATTCGAGCATCTTATCTATTTCCCTCTTAACCTTCTCTTTCACTCTGTGGTTAAGGAGGTATGGTCTATGCCTCACAGGATTTGATCATATTTTTAATTCAATTTTAATTTCTCCCATAACTCCTTTGATCCCTTTTAACTCTGAAAATGTCTTTGGGAATAAATCCTCATATTCTCGCAACAAACTCTGTATTTCTTGACCAATTTGATCATCCTAGCAATATCCCACCATAGTTATCTTAGGTTTCTCTATGGTCCCTATATTGACATTGTGCAACTTCAATGGGTGATTGTAAGAACCATTAGTCTGACTGGGTATGATGTTTTGGATTTCTTTGTTACCTTCTGTCTCTTTAATGGCTAAGTTTCTCAATCCTTCTAGATCATCTAGGATTTCCATATCCTTCTCAATCTTATAGCATTCTATAGGTTTCTTGTCCAAGTTTAGGTGAAGATTAGTCTGAAGTTCTCGGCTATGCTTTGCACATATCACTAGGTCTAATTTTTGTTTATTGTTGTCTGTAAAAATGAATTTATTAATTCTTTGCAAGACTAATTCAAGCTCAAGGTACTTACTTGTAAACGAGAATTCCTTGCAAAAGTGAGCTGCCAAGGGTTTCCATTCATTGGTCTGTCTTCTGGTTTCTTCATGCATGAACCAAGATTTTGGGATTAGACCTAGTGAGTGAGAAAATACTTGAACCCAAAAGAAAGATGGTATTTCTGCAACTTGCCACTGTGTCATGCATTGTTCAATATGTGCTTTAGGATCACACTCTCCTTTGAATAGTTGTGCATCTTGGAAATTCATTTGCATCTATGATTCCAGGTTCTCCTTATCTTGACATCTATATTTGAGAGCTTGCTTCACATCGTCCCATTTTTTGAGTAAGTCTTTTTTATTGGCCCACCATCTGGTAGGGGTGTCCTAGAGGGATAAATACATTATTGAGATCATTTGATCCTATACTACCTTTTCTTCCATGTTGAGAAGAAAAATATCAAGTCTTGAGGTACCATTATATACTAGGTGTTCTCTGACCTTGGTTCCAACCCATCTAGTTTCCCTGACAGTTGTGCATTTGCTTGAAAATATTTCGTAAGAGACTTGCTGGAAACTATCAAATGCCAGTTCTGAATCTTCATTCGTTTATTGTATGCTCCTCCAAATTACTGATCCATCAGCAGTAGGATTTATGTAATCATCTCTTGTTCCTGCTATTACAGTGTACAACTCATCCAGGTCTTCTCCCTCCATGTTGTTCTCTATTGGCTCTGTATATGGGGGACCTACATACAGATACAAGGGTTGAACCACTTTTATTCCATCTTCCTCAAATGTCATAGTGTCTTTCTTTAGGTCAATCACTGCATAGTTTTCATAGGCCCAATAAATACCAAGTAGTGCAGGATAAGGGTCCTTATCCCCCATGATTTCGATCACCTAAAAATAAGTTATAGTCTTCACTTCCACAACATCTATTTCCACATTCGCAAGTCTTCTTATTAGGAAAATACAATATTGGTTGGCAATTCTTAGCTGGATTGGGGAATATATCAACTGGAGTTTTCCTAAGGCTTCCCAAGTCTTTTTAGGTAGTATGTTAACATCATATTCTATATCTAACATAACATTCTTAATTTCAAACTCATCTAGTTGGGCTACTAGTCTAAACTCTTTTCTCGTTCGTACTTTACTTCTCTGCACTCTCTAAGTACTCTTCTCAGGAATATTAGTCTTTATTCTTTCTTCTGTGGGTTCTTCATTCCCTATAACTAGGTATAACGCATTGCACAAATTTTATGTTAACTGGTCAGTCCCAAGAATATCAAAAAATAAATGAAACCAAAGGTCGGCTACATTTTGTGGTTTTTCATGTTGTCTGAGTGTGACTACAGGGTTTCTAGGTGCAGGGGGTGAAGTAGGGACTTGCACAATCTTAGGATAAACAATAGGTTGGGGGGGGTTCTCTTGCATCTCTGGGCTGGGGATATTCTAAAATACTTCTATGGTGTTTTTAAAGAACAACTTATGTTTCAAAGGATAATACATGTCTTCCTTAGGTGTTTCTTTTTGGATCTAAGGTAAATTATTAGCATCAGCTCCAATTTTTTCCTCTCCTCGAGTGACGATATTAAGGTTTGGAACTTGTTCTCTAATAACTCTCTTGATTTCTCAACTGATGAGGTTAGTTCCTCGTTGGCATACCCAATCTTCCCATTTTATAATTAGTTCTAGGAAGTCTTCAGTTGCATGCCCATCGGTTCTGCAATGAGAGAACTATGGCCGCCTCAGATGAAGACAGTCTCTAGCCATACCACCTTGTGTATCACAGTTGTAAAATATTCTTGGTCCTCTTCCCCTGGTTCTTCCTCCTCTTAAGTCTTATCCAGCTCCACCTCATCAACCTCTTCTCAGTCCATGAGGGGTTTCATTCACCCTGAATGTTGTTCGATCCAACCTGTCTACAAGTGCATCCAACGCTCTACATTGATTAGTAGTATGTGTGGTAGATGCGTAAAACTCACAATGTAGAGAATTTGGTATTGTTGAATAATTACAAATAATGGGGCACTGTCTCGGCCCATGCCCATGGATTTGGAAAATATCACAATACTCGACTGTTGGTGCTTCCTGGTTACATGGAAAAGCATGATATAGGGTGGGGTTATGGAATGGTAAATTTGCAGATACTTGTGAAACTCCTCCCGGGGGTCTTGGTTATGATGAGGTTCCATTCCCCTCATTCATGGACAATTGCTTGCTAGATGCCCTTCTATGTAACATCCAATACACTAGACCTGTGGTTGTCCTAGTATAGGTATCGTCAATTCTTGAATCTTTTCTGTAAGCGCTAATATTTTCCCTTGCAGTTGTGCTAAATTTGCATCTGTTAGGGGTCTCGTCACTTTCAAGATCCCCAAATATCCTACCATGGCTTCAATATTCATTGATTTCTCTAAGGCATTTGACAAAGTGGTGATCTATTGTTGCATTAACGAAATCCATGTCAGAGGCAACAATCCTTGAATATACCATTCTCTTTTATGTTCCTCATGAATTGGATGTGCTAATATCCCTATAGCATTTTAAATTTTTTGGCTATATTCCCAGGTTGATTCACCTTCCCTTTGTTGAATCTCACGCAACTCAGACAAAGCTTGTTGTTCTAACTGAGGTATCTTAAACTCCGCTATCAACCTTGTCCGTACCTGGTCAAGTGTGAACGCTTGACCTTGAATTCCTAGAACTTATGGATCAATAACCTTCATGTACCTTTTGAGAGCACAACCTCTAAATATAGTCTAGAACTCAACCAAGTTATTCGCATCTGGAGTCCCTCTGGACCTCCAGATTGATTCACATAAGAACCAATGTTGCTCAACATCTTCGTCTCCCTTAGCCTATAATTCTGGGTATCGAGCAATCGAACCTCCCACGTGACCCGTTTTTGTTGATCTTGTTGCTCCTATCAAAATAAAACTTAACAGTCCTCCTTGCGACCTACTAGGGGATCCAAATATCCTCCCTCTACTCGCACTTCCTGGTTGTGACTGACTAATTAATTGTACTGGAATATAATTAGCATAAAAGGGTAGTATCGAATTTACCACTTGTATAGAAGACACTTGGGGTATGGGTGATTTGGGGCTGGTTCCACTAGATTTGAGGCAGGTTTCCTTGATCCGCGGGGTCTCATTCTCTTCCTCTGTAGTGGTCTCTTTAGTCAGATTCTCAATCTTTCCTGGCAATGGGGATGAATCTTTTGTTTCCTCTCCAAGATCCATGTTGGCTTCCTTCTCCCTTTCTTCTATACCTTCTCCTTCTTGTCCACCCTCTTAGGGACTTCTTTATCTCTGTGCTTCTCTCTCACTTAATCTTTGACTGGCCAGTCATTCCTATCTTCTCATCTTACACAACTCTTCTATTTGTCTTTCCTCTGCTTCTGTCGGTCCGACTTATTTCCGCAACTTCTCGAAATGTTTTGTCGCTTTCTTTATCTTGTCATGCCACCACTTCTCAATTATGGCAGCTCTTTTCAAGGCTCACTCATCTCTTGAGTCCATTTCTTATTATTTACCCCATTTTTCAAAGAACCATCTCCCATCTCTTAGGCCATGACTCCACCCAAAACTCTCCCTACCCCAAGAAAGGGTGTTTAGGATGCCATCTCAGTCGAGGACATAGTCATCATGCCCTCTTCCATCAATAAAACCTTAATCCACAGGGGGATTTCTCTCAAAAGTCTTCCCCTTGCGTCTTTCTTGAAATCCACTTCTTCTCGTGAAAAATATTGGCGATTCTCAGCTGAAAACTCAATAATGTATCCTTCTAATGTGGTATTGACCCATAAATCAATCACTCGTGTGACTGGAAGATCTAGCCGATGAAGTGCTACAATATTTTCTATATCCCAAGTACAGGTCCTCTTGACTCGTTCTTGGAACTCTAGAGCTTCTTGGAGCCTATCTATCAAGTGGAAAAGTTCTTCCAAGAACTTAACCCAGAATATCTCATACTAGTCGCTCAATCTTTCTAAGTAAAAGACTGCCTCCCATGTATCTTTCACACATTTTCCCCTCAACTCCACTTCTTTCCATATGAAGGTGTCGCAATTTCTCTCCCACCATTGGTGAATATTAGATCTGTAAATCTGCAGAAGCATCCTCCCTACAAGTTCCCTTTTAATGTAGGTCCCATAAACAGAACCATTTTGTTGGCACATAATTGATCAGACCAAGGTCCTTCTCACATTACCAACAAAAGGTATCGTGTAGTCTAGAGCACTAGCATTTTCATCTCCTTTGAAGAGAAGAAGTCTCACCCAAAGCTCAACCTAGACATAAGGATAGGGAAGGGAAAGGAGAATACTTAGGTGGGTTCCCATAGCCTTCAAGATTCACCATGATCTTGCGCAAGATAGGATAACTATAGAACATATATGAACTCAGATATGAAGGAATTGAAGATACTTAAGTTGCGAAAAGAATTTATACACAAAAACATCATATGGAATTGATGAAGCATAAAGAATTACTGTAAAGATACAAATCACAAGCATTGACACGGAATGAAACAACATATCTCAAAATTTTGGATCCTTCTTTATATACTACCATAAGATCTTATCATATACAACCTCAGATATACAAAGTAATGCTCTGTTACATACATATGACTTTGGACCCATGTTGCAGAGCTCTATTTACCCAAAACTGCATACATATTACATTTACAGAACTAAAACCCAACTTATCACCACCAACAAGCAGAAGAACTTCCCGAACCCTCATAACCCTTTTACAATCAAATACATCTCATATATATAAGATTAGTAGGGTCTTCTGGCTTTGGGTTCGCATGCTTTCTTGTTCTGTTGCAACTTCTTTTTCCTTGCTGGCGTTGTACTGTCCTTTTCCACAACTGATTTATGTTACTTTTCCTTACTCTTCTGTCCAACTTCTTTTGTAGCTTGCACAATTGGTGCTAAACCAAAACTAGGACTGTAGTCCTTCTTGTGTAGATTCTAATCCAAAAACAAAGGGCCCAACATATGCTGAGAAGGGAAACACAACTCTGGGTAAGATGAGGGATTTAGTCCCTGAAGTAGAAAATATTTCTTAGCATAAATATTCTATGTTCACATTAAGGGATGTTGAAAAGAGAACCTTTGATATTACAGTTGCATATGAAGACAAAGTCTCTGAAATGAAGATAATATATGATAACATAAGTGCTCCAGACAAGGTAAAATTCCATAAGAATACCAGTGACATGTTGTATTCTGATTACTTGGGTTTAAGCTTGAAGAATTCAAAACTATCATCTTATGAAATAAAATTGGAAGGATAGTTGAGGCAGGAAAAAGAATCTAGCAGAGCTTGGAAAACTCAGGTCAAGAGGTTGGAATATGAAGGCCCCCAAGGGTTGAAATCCTCATTGGATGAGAAAGACAAATTAATTCAAAGTTTGAAGAAGAAATTGAAAATGTATGTTACAGAGTATCCACAAACAACATAATTGGTTTCTCTATAATAGTAGAAGGAAACACTTCAACAAGAGACATTGGACTACAAAGATAGGGTGTTGTAGCTAGAACGAGAAAAGGTGAAATGGTCACAAGAGTAGACATAATTGCTAAAAAAGGTTGTAGTTGAATCTCCTGCTGCAGAAGTTGGGTCAAACACTGAAGGACCTGTCCAGGATATGTCACAAGTTAGCTTGAAAGAAGGAGAAATCAAAGGCCTAAAAGGAAGTATAGATAAATTGAAGCAGGAGATGAAGGAAAAGGATGAAATAATAGATAAATTGAAGATGAGGTTAAGATGAAAAGGCATGTTGCAGGGGGCCAAGCATATCATCTGGGACTCTATAGTTGTTGAATCTTCCAAGTTTAGAGTATATTTGAATTTCATTAATGATAAAGACAGTATAGCCATCACAGCTAGAAGCAAGTCAACTATTGTGAGTGAAACTTTAGCAAAGAAACCATTAGAATGGGCCCATAATGCCATAAATTTACTCAATGTTGTTCCTACTACAGATATTCAGACTATTGGTGTTAAAGATAGAACTACATTGATTATCTGGGCCAAGAGGGTCATTGTTAAACATAACCTATTGAAATCAATCCAAACCAAGGCAAAACAGATGGAACGAAGTGTACAGGAGTTCGAGGATTTGTTCGAAGAATTGCTTATCAAATAAATTCCACCATTTTCGAATGGCAAGGGAAAATTGTATGATCAGGAAGAATACAATGCTCACCTCACTCGGTGTAGAATGGATCACTCCAAGTTCAAAACCCTGAAGGAAAATTTGAAAGGAGCTACATTAGTTGAGCATATGATTACAGACTTTGAAATTATGAATCAATTCAAAGAATTCAAGCTTGGACTACCAGTCACGTCATATGCTTCTTGTATTGACTTGGAAATTTTGGTAAAGGAAATGACAGATTATGATATTCCTTTTGACCTACAATCGAAGGAAATAATTAGGTTGGGTAAGACAAAATGTAGGTTTCCAGGGCCCAGTAGATGATTTTGAAATGTCACTAAAGATTGAAGATCATGTGGAAGACCAAAGAAGAACAAGTGGCGAGGAAAGAGACTCAAACACTAGAGAAGCCAGGATACAGATCAAGAAATGTTTCTTATTGATCATTGTAATTGGTTCCCAAACTGAAACATTTTATTTTAATCATTGTAATCAGTTTCAAAACTGAAATGTTTCTTTGTAATCATTATAATCGGCTTCAAACTGAAGGAATTGATATTGTATAAATATTAGGAGTTCCAAATGTACTAGGAGCTGGCAGAAGTGCAAGGGAACAATTTTAGCTATCTAGAACTTGAATGTAATTTTATGAAGCTAAATAGAATACACATGTAGATGTCCTGACTTTTCCATGAAAAGATTCTAATGGTGGTGGTCTGAGTTTCATCTTCCTTCTTTGTATGTATTTCCTATGCGCTTAAATTTCATTTTCACTATCTTTTGTTTAAATTGGATAGTTAAAGGCCCGAAATTCATCTTGTAATGCTCTTTGTTGAAGCAATTTAAATTGTGTTAAGTTCTTCCTAACTAAGTCAAAATTCATTTTATTTAATTCTATAATACAATTATATGTTTTTCCTTTCTTCTTACAATCTGCCAATTACAAATTTATAACTCATATTTATCACCTCATTAGCCTTTATCCTCTGGAGAGTTATATCGACCAGTTAGTGCTTCCATTCATTTTTAGAAGTTTAACTCCATATCCTTAAGTGTCCCTCCCCTTCCTTTCCAACAAAATTATAAAAAAACCCTTCAAAGAAACAAAACATAGCCAATGATTTGTTAAAGAAAACTCATATATTAAAGACCAAGTGGAAGGAGAGATCTCTCTCTGAGTTGAGTAGGATAATACCTAGCTCTAAAGTGCTTTGTAATTTACCTCTGTCATTTGTTTTATCAGCCAAACAAATTTACAGAGTTCTAACATAATATACGCTTGTTCCTTTCTTTCCAGAGATGCCATACAATGAAACTTGGAAAAAGCTACCAAATATTATTTAAGATGGGGCTTTTATAAGCCTTGGTTCCCCAATTCCTGATGGTGCTTATAATTCTATCCCTTTCTCTGTTGGTTTTCCTCATGATTTGGGAGGTCGGATCCTAGATCTCCCCACTACTGGAGCATTGGTTGAGTATATGCTCCATTGATTCTTCCTATTGTTGACAAAGGTAGAAAATCGATGGTCCAATGAAGCCTTGCTTCCTAAGTTTGTCCCAAGTAAGGATTCAATTATGTACCATGATCCAAAGAAAGGTGGATACTTTCAACCATAACTTAGATCTCCATATGATGTGTCATATGTGTTCTTTAGGTTAGTTATGAAAATTCTACTAAAGGAAGTAGGCCTCTTTGATTGTGAACATACCTGAGGGGGTATGACCCCAACATAGAATGTTTGGTCCCTCACTAATACAAATTTTGTCTACTATTGTGTGTCAAGGTTGTAAACCACAATTTGTTGGACTATTGAGGTCATGAGGGAGAATTTTCTAGACATGCCAAGGGGGATTGAGAGATACATTTAGCCATAGCTCAGTTACTTTGATGTGCTCCAACCATTGTATGTGATCCTTAACGGGGTGTAAGCTATCCATTGATTGCAGAGGACGGATTTTTTTCCATGAGTCCGTCCAAAACAAAGCATTTTGACCATTATGTATTTTCCAGAATGCATGAGTTTGTATGAGAGGTTGATTTCGCTAAGATGCATTTCAAATATTAGAGCCTTGGACCTGATCATTGAGACGAATAAGTTGTGCTTCCAGGATATGTGGGGAATATTTTTTCTTCCAGAGTTTATCCTATAGTTTAGTAGGATATTTGATCCATTACCACCAAATTTTCACTCCCATAATGTTATTCAACCTGCCAAGGTCCTGGAGGCCAAGTCCCCCCAAAGATTTTGGCTTGCATAATTTTTCTCAGTTAACAAGGGCCCATTTTTTCCTTGGATCATGACCATACCAGAGGAAATTACTCTACATATTTCCTATACTTTTAATAGCCATTTGTAGGGAAGCCAATGCTAAGAACATATAGGTAGGGATAACTTGTAGAGCATATTTTAAGAGAATTAGTATGGACGAAAGGTTGAGGGATATGAAGGAACATGTGTTTAAGTGATTGGAAATTAAGAGGATTAGGGAGTCCCAAGAGATATTACAAGTAGTTGAATCTGATAAGGGAATGCCCAGGTAGTTGGACAAAAGGCATCTCCTGTGTATTCCAAGAAGGCGAGAACTGTGGTGTTGAACTGCAGGGGAAGTATTGAAGAAGAAGAGATGGGATTTTTCCAAAATGAAAGTTGTACCAGAATCTTCACTAAAGTATGTGAGGATGGAATTGAGCTTGTAGGATTACTAAGCAATAGGAGTGGTCATTAGCATGGTGTTTTCCACAAATTGTTTATGAGAGGAAACAAGATGTATGCCATGTAGACGGAGACCTTGTAGGGAACCATCCATTATCGAGACTATTATAAAATGTTCCAAACCTTCTGCCATGATGACGCAAATAAAGGGGGAGATAGGATCCCCTTGAAAAATGCCTCAGGAGTGTGAAAAATGTTGGGAGGGAACTCCATTGACCAAGATAGAGAAGAAGGAAGAGGAGGTGAGTTTCATTATCCAGTGAATACAATCCCTTCTAAGCCCAAAAGATTAAATAAGAAAGTGCATATAATTCTAACTGGGTCGATCAAAAGCTTTGGAGAGGTCAAGATTAATAAGCATACTTGGGGTGCAAGTGGACTTGAGCGAGTGGATCACCTCGTGGACTAGGATGACACTGTCCATAAGTTTCCATTAATCTAACTTCTTTGTCAAGTGAGTGTTTCTAATTAAATCAACATGGAAATGGGAGGTTTGTAAAACTTTACCCTTGGATTTTAGTTCTCTCTAAAATGACCTATATCTGTGAAAAAACAAAAAAAAAGTGAACCTGTAAAAGCTTTCCTTCATAATGTTTGTTGAAATTGCCAACTAATTTCCCATGTGGATGCATGCACATCGTGCAATCTAAAAATGGAATGTGAATGCATGCACACTATAGTGATCAGTTTGTGTAACTGGTGGATCAAGTTGTAACTAGTTTGTTTAACCGCCTAACAAATCCTATATATTTATCATACTCGCAAAGGTGTGAGAAAAAAATGTAGTGCAACACAGTGTGTGGGAAGAGAGTGAGAGGATGGTTGTAAGTATTTGTTTGACTGATGTAATTCTCCCTTGAATAATAAGAAAATCGATTATCTGTTAAAGCCCTAATATTGGCTCATTAACCCTTAATTGGGGCATATTAGATTAGTAATGTTATTTTATTTAT
>SNQJ01S0132502.1:33944-45583 GCA_010110895.2 Picea sitchensis | reverse complement strand
TTTTCACATGGTTTAAAATTTTTGAGTCACTACCAGTAAGGATAAGGTCATCAACATAAATAAAAAAGATTATGATATGGATTCCTAATTTCTTGATATAGACAATAGGATCAAAATGGCATCTAGAAAATCTGGTGTCAATAAGAAATATGTCCATTTTGGCATACCAAGATCGAGGATCTTGCTTAAGACCATAAAGATATTTATTAAGGTGACAAACAAGGATAGAGTAATTCTAGACATAGCCATGAGATTATTTCATGTATATTTCTTCTTTAAATCCCCATGTAAGAAGGAGGATTTAACATCCATCTAATGGACCTCCCATTTATGTGAGGCACCAAGGGCAAGAACAATGTGGATGGAATTCATTTTTGCTACAAGGGAAAAGGTTTCATTATAGTCAATTCCTTCAATTTGGGAAAATACTTTGGAAACTAACCAAGCCTTGTGTCTTTCAACACTTCCATCTGATGCATACTTATTTTTGTAGACCCGTTTACATTTGACAAGTTTTCTTCCTTTCAGAAGAGGTACAAGATCCCAAGTATCGTTTGTCATTGAAGAACGATACTCTTCATTCATTATTGTATCCCAATTTGGATGACCTAAAGCTTCTGCAAATGTCTCTGGATCATAAGTCTCTGAAACTTGAGCCAAAAGAGAAGAGGGTCGTTGGACCCATATAGGAAGCGGTGGTGATGGTGCTAGTTCATGTTCAATAGACTCATCTGGAGGAAGGTGAGCAAGCAGAGGTGGATTTTCATCCTCATTGTCATCATCTAAAGAAGAAAACAAATAGGAACATAATAAGGCACAAACATCGATAATGGCTCACAGGTCGAAGAAGGAACAATCGTTTAATTAGGCTCGCAGGCCAAGAGATTTTCATCAAATTTAACATCTCTTCTAATAATAATTTCATTACAATGTGGTTGAATAAGTCTATAACCTTTGACATATTCAGAATAACCAACATATATACACTTCTCACTTTTATGTTGCAATGCTTTCCTATTCTCATCAGGAATGTGAGCCCATGCTATACTGCCAAATACACAGAAGTGAATTACATTGGGTTTAATTTTAGTCCATGCTTCTTCCGGTGTTATTTTTTAAGATCCTTTATGGGAGTGTGATTTAATATGTAATTTTCACAGTTGATGGATTCTGCCCAATACTTTAGACTTAATCCCTTAGATTGGATCATACAATTAGCCATTTATTTTAATGTGCAATTCTTTCTCTTAGAAAAACCATTTTGTTATGGTGTATATGGAACAATGTGTTGCATTTGGATGCCATGTGTAGTGCAGTAACTAGTAAAATTATTGTTGACATATTCACCTCCATTTTTTTTTTCTTAACCTTTGAATTTGATGTCCAGATTGTTTTTCTACAATGGCCTTGTAGGCCAGAAACTTGTCAAAAATGTTTCTCTTAAGTTTTAAGAACTAAACCCAAGTACGTCTCGAAAATTCATCCATGAAAGTTAAGAAATACTTGCACCCAGAAAAACAAGGAGAAGAAAGTGGACCACAAAATTCACTATGAACAAGATCCAAAGGGCCCGAGGTGTTCCAAGAGGCATGTTTTTCAAAACTATCTTGATGATGTTTTCCAAGAACACAATCGAAAAAACACCATCTCTGCGTGAAAAAAGAGGAATATCGGTCACCATCTGTTGATTAAATAGTTGATGCAATGAGTGATAGTTTATATGACCAAAACGCTCATGCCAAAGTTTGTTCAAGTCATAACTATGAGCAACAAAAACTGATGGAAAAGATGATGACCCAAAGTTGTCAAACTTGTACAGCCTGGTAATATCATCAACAATTCTAGTTGCAAGAACATGCTAAGGATATTTGAGATCCTTGATTACAACTTAGTGAGGTGAAAACTCTATGATTTACCTTCACCTGAATGAGTGATTTGATATAATGATAGAAGGTTAAAGGAAAGAGTTGGAACACATAATACATCATTGAAATGACCATTATATACCTGAATTGTTCCAAATCTGTTATAGCAATATTTGCCTCACCCTATGCAATCTTGAATAGAAGGCCTTTTTCCATTTCCCTATGCAGACTTATCATCCTTGTTTATAAAATCTAGAGCTAAAAATACATATTTTTCCACATGTATGCATCTTGCCTACTATACAACATGTGCATATGGAGGCTACACCACTACAACCCGTGTACATTGGGATTTATGCCAAAAAATGAAAATTAATGTCGGTTTTACATGTTACGATGGGAGATCTATGATCCTTGGCCTTCCATATATTGGAAATGTTCCAACTCAGCCCTGCAGTTTCATTTTGAAATCTATAAATGGGCCAATTATGAGCTATGGATAAGAGGAGAAAGAATTCAACTTTGAGAGCAGAGTTACTCTGGAGAAATTATTTACTTCATATTGAGTCTGCATCCCTTTGTCCTTTAAGTATGAACACAGTGTTCATCCCCTAAGATATTCCCTTATTGACTGAGAACATCATTTGTTCTCTTTTATGAGGTTTCCTTTGGTGGAGGATTGAAGTGGTGGAGACCCAACTGGAAGGATATTCGTTTGTCGGTTCCGAACTGTGCCAACACGTAAGTCTGTAATATTTTCACTTATGTTGATCACTTGTTAATATAAATACTCCTTTCCCATCCAATTGATATCTTGAAAATATTTGAGTTATTATCCATGGGCATATTTGTTATATATATTAATGGATTATTCTATCTAATTTGCTAACCTTTTATATTATCACCATATTAATTCTTTGCTTGGTTGTTGAGAACTAGTTATAGGTATATAGCTTTGGGTCAAAGTGCTCAACGATGGACTTCATCAAACATTCGGACGAGGTAGGTCTCTTTCTTATCTCTCTTGCATATTGGTTTATATAGCATATTGTTGGGATAGAGTTGATTTTTACAGTCATTTTCATCTGTTGTTGTTTACCCTAGCCATAGAGAGATTTCCCTCGCAACAGAGTTGGTGACTCCATTGGGGATTGAATCTTCTTTCTTAGGGTTTGGAGTACTTTTATCCTTATATTTCTCTCATCCCTATTGTGTTTCTTGTCATATCATTTATTGACAGCCCATGTTCACTATGGGTCTGAGTTTTCATCCTTCTCCCTTGCCTAGCCTTGTTTTTCGAAACATATACACTCTTTCTACCTTGACAATCGCGTATATGCACAGGTTGTTCCTCTGCAAGCTGCGTACATATGCTTTGTTTCCTTGAACATTCACGTACATCAGATTTCCTTGCTTGTTTTCTTGGTCTGGTGGTTCTTGGGTGGGATTTGAACTTTGTTAAGTCTTCTTAGGTCTCTGTAGTGCCTGTTAAGTGCTTGTGGGATGACAGGAAACCTGTCTTTTTGAATTTTTGGGCGGAGTCTTTCTCATCATCCTTTCATTTTGATTGTCCTTGCACATTGGGTTGGGTGTTTTGTTGTTTGGTATTTTGCTTGAGTTATCTCTTTCTATACACAGTAGAGTTTATATATCAAGTTTCTTTTCAGTCCATACATTTTCATTTTTATTATATTGAAAATACAAAAATATTAGGCATTTTGCATTGCTTGGCATTTTGGTCTTTTGATTCATTATCATTATCTTAGTGCATGTAATAAAATATTTCATTTTTACTTCAGAATTGCAGAGTTGAAATTGAAAATTGCATTTTTTATTAGAAGCATATCATTCATTGAAAATTGAAGTTAGGACTTTGCATTATATTGATATTTACTTTTCTTGCTGAGTCATAACATCATGAGTTTCACTACCATACCTTTTTCAGTAATCACGACCACTAAAATTAATGCTATAATTTAAAATTGATTAGTCACGATTTAATTTTCTAGGGTGCACAAACTAGCTTAGGATTTAGTGCCTTCGAATAGGATTTTGTGAGTAAACTTCTCCAAGGCAATTAAATCAACATATGTGTCTAAGAAAGGGAGCAGAGAAATCCATTGTATAATTGGTAATATTAGGAGGCTCCGCTCACACCAGAGTTAATCATGAGGTCACGCGAGGTTGGTTGAATGGATATCCCCCTGATACCTTCTTAGTGTCAAATATATTTTTGGGGATATTGCTAGTGCCTTTACCTCCATGAGAGGTAGTACTTTCAAGGTTTCAGGATTTTCTACCCTGCCCATCTGGTGGACCTGACTTACAACTGCTCGTTTGTGCATCGTTTATACATTGGTTTATTAGTTTCGTGACTTAGGTGCCACATAGGTTACTTGCAGGCATTATTCTATAGGTACCCTGGTCAAATAAGGTTCAGACAACACACAACCTTTATGGAGGATTACCTCTGAGGGGGGATCTGACCAATTGGTTGTTAAGACCACAAGGGCCCTTATAATTGATTATGTTACCTCTGATATTTAGCAGGGAGTCTTAGGCCCCTCTTGGGAAAGACATACCTTCTTTAGGGAGGGAGGCCACTTTCAACCACTTTACCTTGTTTGTGTGCATATTGGTCATTTGACTTTTGGTGTGCTCTTTGATTACTAGTTGGCCTTAAGAGTCTTTACTAAGTTTTCATTATCATGGATAGTGAAGTACCTTTGGCTCCCTCATTTACCGCTACCCACCCCATGATGTTCATTCATTTCATGGGGTCAAATACTTCCTCTTTTAATAATGGTATGAAAAACTATGATGCTCAGTCCATGGCTTGGGTCTCTAGTCATTTTCCTGTTGATATGCCTTCAACCTTTCTATCCTCTCCCTGGCCCACTTATACTAGGATTGGATTTGAGGGAACCATGGCCCCACTGCCTACATCTTCATTCGATATGAGTCATTTCCCTCAACCATCTTTCACGATGGGAGGTTGAAACCTTCCCTCTTACGGGTCCAGTCCTAGCTATGCTCTTTCAGGAGTCAGTACTCAAATGGGTGCTTATTCTTCCCATTACACCCCATTCGTGTATCCTTTTTCCGCCATGTCGGTTCATTCGAACACTTTTCCCATGATGGTTCCTCATGTATCCCAAGGTATTTCATATGGGGAGAATCCATTTTATGGTTCGGGCTACCCTCTTCACGGAACACCTTCACAAGAAGGAAACTTATATCCTCACTTGGACAATCCTTATCATACTTTTGTCTCTTCACAGGCTTCAATGATGATGCTCGTACAAACCTCTTTGGGTCAATTAGGCGAACGATACTACCTTTTTGGGTAGGGACAGGGGGTAAACCAGGACCCTTCCTGGCCTGCAATGTTTCAAATCCAATATTTCCCTAGACCTTGGTATCAAATGTCACAACCCATCGTTATTCCAGTCACTGCCAGTTATACTGGAGCTCCATCGCCAACCTCTTCTAGTCATGTTGGAGATGGGTCAACGACCTCTACAATTCATGCTGATGACCCACCTCTGCAATTCATGTTGATGACCCACACTCAACCATTGTTAGTCATGTTGGGGGAATCACTCTAGTTTCCACGAGTCATATCAATGTCACTTCTCCAACATATGTACATCATGTGGGAGATGACTCTCTAACCTATTCCATTCATGTTGAGAGCATATCACCAGCCATTTTGAACGATGTTGGGGGAATAGAGAAGCCTAGATGTCTCAGACGTAATCCTAACTTCCTTTGCAGGACTTGTGAAGGAAATCACCTTACTCGTTTATGTCCAACTACTACTAGGATTCCAGAAGCGTGGGGCTCACCTAAGGGCCCTTCAGATTCAAAGGCATATGTGGTTTCCCCACACCCTATTCCTCCTTCGATTGACATGGTAGTAATGTTGATGCAATCCCCTCCAGGCCATACCCCCATTGTCAAGGGTGATGTGTCCTCCATCCCTCTTATCTTGCATCCTTTTCAACCTAGAGTTGAAGAAGTGGTCGTATCAGTGCAATCTTTGGTCAATCCAACTCTCCATTTGGAGGGTGGTACACCCTTCAAACATGTTTTTAGCATTCTTGATAACGCTCCTTCTGAACGAGAGAGATTTTTACTCTCCTCGAGTTATATTCACCCAAGTATCGAGGAGATCCCCTTTGATTGGGATAGTCTTCTGGGCTATCCAATGCCCCCTCCTATGTCTTTTCCTGTAAGAAACACTATCTAATATATCACGGAGACGATATCCTCCTCTAGTGATTTATCCTCCTTGACTTGGATATCTTTGGGTTTTCCCAAGCTTATGTCAGCTATTCGTAAGATACTGACATTCCACAGAAGTCCAGCATGGGATCCTTGGCCTCCCCTATGACTTTTCGCCTAGAATCTCTGAGACGAGTCCGAGTTAAGCTCTTTTCTAAATCATCTAAAAGAGAAAATATTGTCAAGTGAACTTGTCTCTTTCACACATTAAATTGGACATGAAAGTTTGTGAGTCTTAGTTAATCTCTTTTCAGACTTGGTTTAAAAAAGCGAAAAAATTGTCGAGTGAACTTGTCTCTTTCACACTCATAAATTGGATTTGAAAGGATGTCTATTTGGCACAATTTTATCCCTTTTTCACACCAAGTAGACTAAATGACATAAAAAGGACATTTTTTGGCGTTAAGTTATGATTGCATCTCATGCCCTTGCTTGTAGTATTGAGCCTATAGCGGGTTCTAGCTTTGCGTTATAAACTGTTTTCCTTAGCAGTTTTTGCATCCTCAACCAAGCAGAGCCTCATTTATATCCTTCGCAATTTGACACCCTATACCTAGGAGGGAACATTCCCCCTTGTGTCCATCTCCCGCATGAATCTCCTTGCATTGAGCATAGGTATGTTCCACTGCTGGAACTATTTTTGCTTACTTGCGACAATCATTTCCTCCTCTGTATCATATCATTCATTTGTCTATGAAAAAACAAAAAACAAGAGGGGCGGGAAGGGAGTATTATATTATGTTGGTAGCAATCGTGTCACCTTTGAACAAAGCATAAAGTTATTGAGTCCATTTTTCATCATAATTTTGGGTTGAGCATGGCCTTAGGAAGTTGAGCTCGTTATAGAGACTTCTCTACCGACTGGTTACTCTTCTAGTCCCTATAGAGAACTTCATTGATGCCTCCTTCATCTCATGGTTTCATCATTGAGTATATTTTTTTGGAGTCTTCCATATGTCTCATTCTCTTGTTCAAAAGAAGTATATCAACTTGTGTCGGCCACTCCTTAGAACTCTTGAATTTGCATGTCATCCATACCCTAAGTTTTTCTCAAAGTCACTGTACATGTCATCCATACCCTAAGTTTTTCTCAAAGTCACGTGATATTGTAGTCATATCATGCACCCTAGCCCTACTTTCATCATTTGTGGGTAACCTTGAACCCAACAAATAACATCTCCTCATTATCGCTGACTGGTGGTTTCCCTTATGTTCAATAACAAGACATCTATTCACACAATGGGATTCGTGTAGCATCTTGGATGCCATTAGCCTTACGGTGGTTTCCTCAAAAGATTTATTGACAATTTTCCCTCATTGGTTTCTATTCAGAGGGTTTTTTTGTGTACCTCTTGTACTTGGCACATGTGAAATATGCACAGGGTTGTTGGTTCATGAACATGTTCTTCATCCTATTTCCACCAAATCATGAAGCTCTTTCTCTGTACCCCTCATGATGACCGATGAGAGATGCCTTAATTCTATCCTTTCAACGGGTCTCCTTCCATCGAATTTCGCTCATCTATTATGGAAATGCACCTAGAGTCATATGAGTACCTTGAAGCTTGCAGTCATTATTGGAAGGTTATCTCGCCATCGACAATTGGGAATACATCAATGTATCATGATCGATGGATTCTTCATATGTTCGACACCGACTCTTTTATTCACACTTGTAAGAATGTACTCGGTGCCTTGATACCTACTTTCAATATCGGTAGGATGTCTTGTGTTTGTTAACAATGTACTTCAATGACTAGTAATTAAATCATGTCTCATTGTGTTTGACCTCAACTCCTTTATTCACATGATGTAGACTTTCACCCTTGGTGGATTGTGCAGAAGACTTGAAGACACCAGTATGTGGCCACAACATTCCTGAGTTATTGCTTCTTTTTCATTATACGAGTACCTATTTGACTTCAGTGATCATGGGAGATCAGATTGTACTCCATTATATACAGATATCTTCAGATTGGTTTTGAGACTGGTTCTACTACGCCTTGTTCATGACTATGACAACCATTGGCATGTAATCGCATTTTCATTTTCCTATTCATGGCCACAGACACTTGTTTGGTATATTTTCACATGGATCTGTAGTGTAATTATATTGGAAGCCATGTATGCAAAGTCAGTATAGAATGTAATGAGAAACTAGTTCATCTAGATGGTTCCCCATCGCTCCACTTCTGGGATGTTTATAATGTATTTCGGCCATCATAGATACTCCTATGACCTCACACATTATGGGGCATCGCTTATAGAAATATTTTCATCACCCTATGCAATATTGCACAGAAGGCATTTTTCCATTTCCCTATGCAGACTTATCATCCCTGTTTATAAAATCCAGAGCTAAAAATACATATTTTCCACATGTACACATCTTCCCTACTATACAGCATGGGTATACGCAGGCTACACCACTACAACCCGTGTACATCGGGATTTGTTCCAAAAAATGAAAATTAATGTTGAGTTTCCATTTCACGATGGGAGATCTATGATCCTTGGCCTTCCATATACTGGAAATGTTTCGACTCGACCCTTCAATTCCATTTTGAAGGCTATAAATGGACCAATTCTGATTTATGGAGAAGAGGAGAAAGAATTCAACTTTGAGAGAAAAGTCACTCTAGGGAAATTATTTACTTCATATTGAGTCGGTATCCTTTTGTCCTTTAAGTCTGAACATAGTGTTCAGTCTCCAAGCTCTTCCCTTATTGATTGAGAACCTCATTGTTTCTCTTTTATGAGTTTTACTTTGGTGGAGGATTGAAGTGGTGGAGGCCTAGCTCGAAGGAACTTAGTTTCTCGGTTCCGAACCGTGCCGACATGAAAGTCTGTAATATTTTCACTTTTATTGATCATTTGTTAATAGAAATACTCCTTTCTCGTCCAATTGATATCTTGCAAATATTTGAGTTATTATCCATGGGTGTATTTGTTAGGTATATTAATGGGTTATGCTATCTAATGTGCTAACCTTTTATATTATCACCATATGCTTTCTTTGCTTGGTTTTTGAGAACTAGTTTCACGTATATAACATTGGGTTAAAGTGCTCAACGGTGGACTTCACTGAACATATGGATGAGGTAGGCCTCTTTCTTATCTCTCTTGCATATTGGTTTATATAGCATATTGCTGGGATAGAGTTGATTTATGCAGTCATTTCCACCTGTTGTGGTTTACCCTAGCCATAGAGAGATTTTCCTCGTAACAAGATCCCACAACACTAAGAGATCTATCAACACCAACAAATATTTTCTTGGTGTTACATTCATTTAGAGTAGAAAATATGGATTTTTCCTTAGCCATATGATATGATTCTCCAGAATTAATAATCCACTCATCATAATAAGAAGTAGAAGTTGCATTGAAGGAGAAACCAGAAGCAGAAAGTGCATGTCCATGAGAAGAAGAAGTAGTAGAATCAATACTGATTTTGTGCTTCTTCATCGTTTCTTCTAAAGTTGTCATCTTCTTGAAACATTTGGGCTCATCATAACCATATTTCCCACAAAAGTTGCAATTTCTGTGAGTCTTCTTGTTTTATATTTTTCTCCTTTGTCATCATTAGGAGCTGAAGTTGTCTGAGTGGTTTTGGGACCCTTTTTTTGCTTGTTGTTATGGAAAGGATGTTGCTTCTTGTGATTCTTTGGTTTATCTTTATGTTGGGCTACTAAGGATTTATTGGAGGTACCTCCAATGCTAATCACTCCAAGTTGTACAAGATTATATTTCTCTCTAATCAAACCATCACAAAAAGAATCAATAGTGGGTTTTTGATAAGATTTCCCTAGAGCCTCTCTCATGGTATAAAAGGAAGGTACAAACATAAAACGTGCACTACCTAGCTTAGAAATAATAATATAGATGCAACGCTCTTCCTCCATAATTATGTTACACTCTTCACATAAAATTCTAGGTGTTTTAAACATAGACAAATAGTCATGAATGCAAGAAAAATCATTTGGACTTAAAGTCAACATCTGATTTTCTAATTGATGTGCTCGAATAGTATTGTGTTTACTAAAAACATATTCAATCTTTTCCCAAGCTTCATCAGGGTCATCAATTTATTAAAGGTGAAACCTTAAATAAGGAGAGATGGACATTACGATCAATCCACATGCTTCATCATTCCTATTATTCCATTTGAATTTATTTTCATCATCAGTGGGTTATTTTTCCTTTCCCAAGGTAATCTGATACATGCCTTTGCTTCTGAATAAATCCTCCATATAGGATTTCCATTGGAAGAATCCATATTAAATATGAAAATAATATGGATTTAAAAACTAAAACTAATGATCTAGATGGAAAGATCTTGAAAAATTAGGCGGGTTTAACAAAAATGACATTGAACGAAGACTTCAGATGTAAAAGTTATGCCCTTTTATAAAAAACATAAATAGTAACCAATGATCCACGTGGCAATTAGAAGTTGGTCCATGTAGTGATACCCCTCCAAATAAACTCACTTTTACAAATAATATTCTTTATTAAGTGACCCACTTTTATAAATAGAAGCGGGTGAAATAGACTTTACAATGGATGCATGAATCTTTTCAAAAAAAAAAAAAAAAAGAGACTTGAGCTCAAGACTTGCTACTTAATAAGGAAAATTTTAACCAAGTGAGCTAGAAAAACATATTGTATTGTGTAGAAGGAGGACTGTTGTTGTTGTTGTTGAAGACGACCTTGGAGAGCGTGCTAAAAAAAATCTTTTGACATAAGAATTTTTTTTTGCTTCTCGATGACAACAAGGGTTAGATCTCGATTAGCTTACCTGGAAAATGCACCTTTTCCTATATGCTTCTAATTTTTCGAGATCGCGTAAGGTGAGGGGAAAAGAGCATACACATATCTAAAAGAGTAGAAACCTGAAACCAAACAATATAAAACCGAAATAATACTCTGCAAAAATTTTAAAAGGGTGTATCCAGGCTTTGTACCTCTGGATCATACTGAAATGGTCGTATCTTGGGAAAAAAAACGTTTTTGAGTGAAATGAAAAGAGTTATTGAATGAAATGAGTGCCCCGGACCCAATTGAACGATCCTCTCATCCCATAAATGTATAAAATGGAAGAAACCAGAGATGAGGCAACTCGGCTTCATGATCTCGATCTACAACGAGAGCGGGTCTTCAAAGAGGCTCAGATACCATGTTCGACAACACAGGTATTCCAACAGAGGATGAACACCTTCAGTAAAAACTCTCACAACCATATCAAATATCAACACACTGATGTTTTTGTTGGATTATTGAGAGGGGGGTGAATCAATAATAGAGAAATTTAATCATTTTTCACCATAAAATGCAAGTGTTATATCAATGTAGCATTATCATTCAATAATTGCAGAGTAAATAAACAATGAACAAATAAGAAATCATACACATACATAGTACACTAGTGTTTTTATGTGGAAACCAAAAGTGGGAGAAAACCATAGAATATTTTTTCTTATATGTCTT
>SNQJ01S0132498.1:30905-56672 GCA_010110895.2 Picea sitchensis | reverse complement strand
GTAGAATGGTCAGGGGGGTCCAAAAACTCTTCTCAGCCATAGATCTAGGCGCCAATAGCTCTGCCATAGATCTATGTGCCATCTTTAATCTCTGAGCGTGATTTAATATGCGCAACAGAACTTAGGCTTAATGCTTTTTGTGGGTTTTGTGCATTGCTTCCCTTGCTTTTGTCACCATGGGGTTAGGAAAACACCTCAATCATCAGAATCATACATTTTCTTCGAACACCATACAAAATTTATTGAAAGAAAAGCTGGCTACTCTGTTTCCTATCCTACCTACCTACACCTTTAGCCCAAATTAAACTGTTGGGATAAGAAATTACTCTATCCTGGGGCTATTTGATCAGGATTGAACAGTCTGATCAAATTTTTTCACTAACTAACCTATCTACTTGGCTAAGATTAAACAATTTAGCCAAGCTTATTCACTAATCCTATCAAAATCAATTCAAAGGACCTGACCATGTTTAAACAATATGTCTCAAGTCATTGTTATTGCATGGGGCTTTGTTCATTTTTTCTTCTATGCCCTCTTTTATTCTCTTTTCATTTTTTCATGTTCTTTTTTCTTCTTTTTATTTTCCTTTCTTTCAAATCATTTGCAGGATGAAACATTATTTGAAATCCAAAAAACATTACAAGGATAACATTTTCAGTCACCAGTTGATCCTAAAAATTATAAGGTTATAACAGGAGGTAGGCACCCAATCACTATCATGTCGACTACTACTACACATTGTACTAGATTATGCCACTCAGGACCCCCCCCACACACTACACTAGGACCTCCTCATCTTGAATAAGGGACCAACGGGCCTTGGGCACCCCCCACAACACCCACTCGAATTGTCGTTGTAACTCATCCAAATCCTTCCTAGCACCCCCAATTGGGGCTTGGGCTCACCCCACACCATGGTCATATCGATGATGGAATATCCTTGCCCTCCCCTCATCATCCCAAGCTCCTCATGCCTTAACACAAGAAAAATCATCCTCCTGACCGCTCAGTCCAACATCTGTAAAACACGTATAAAACACATCAGTCTTATGCCTAAAAAATAAAAACAAATCACAATACAAAACATCAAAACAAAGACTTCATCTCAGTGATCCCAAACCTCCCTAGGAGGTAGAGCCATGTCGGGAGCTCGCCAAAAATCCATACCTATGTACGAAAACTCTAATATAATTTGCGACAATTATCTCCAACGCCGCTCAAAATTTGCAGTAAAATACTAGCCTACCTCGCCACCACCGTGACGATATAAGATATGATCCCAATGCCTCAAATGAGACTCATCAGTAGGAGATTTCTCTAGGATCACGTGGGGTCGCAAAACCACTAGCTTTTCCAAGAATAACTGCATAATACTGACCGAAATGCATAGTCACTCGATTGTTTCACCGCACATTGATCTATCTGAGCTACCATGCATGCACACATCTCCCAAACTCATGCAAACATCTCCCCTTGCATCACCATCTCCACAATAGAAATATGTGACCAAAAATTCATTGGGTCCCCAAAGACCCATAGATCCATACCGCTAGGGTGCAGAACACCCATTTCCACAACAAGTTGATCGATGTCATCCTGATAGAGCTCATCATCAAAGGTTTCACAATAGAACAATGTCACATGACCATCCCATATACCCTATTCCTTGTTGGAATGTGGGGTTGTGCATCCAACTCCATCCCTCTAAACATGAGTCCTGTCACAAAGTAGAGGTCAACCTCTGCTGTAAATCGAGCCTCCTGTTCACGCACCATGAAGGCCTGTAGATTAGGCCTCCACATACTAATAAAAAAATGCAATAGCCCTTCCTGAGACCTCACCGAGACACAATCAAAGAACTTCAATAACCCGATGCATGCTAATATTCACCAAATCTATGCATCATCCCCCACCTCTCTACGCAACTGTTCCCAATACTTCTCTCACTAGTGGATCATATCGTATCAACATTTCATCCAACCAAAAAAGAGAATTGAGTTAGAAAAAAAATCCTCTGAAAAACTCTAAAAACCATATTTCCCTACTGTGCGACTATACCTCTGACAATTGTGCTCATCTGCATGACTATTTCACCGACATATGTGTAGTTCTGTGCAACTGTTATTCATATATTCTTGCAGTAGGTGCACGACTGTTTTACCAACATTCACACACTATAGCATGAATTTTTTCTCAACTATCACACAATCTTGCATGACTACCCACTCAACAACCACACGCCATTGCGTAGAGAAAATGTCCATAATCGTGAACCTTGTGCATGAATGTGGCCATTTCCCCCATGTACAATGCACAATAAATTGAATTATACCCATGAATACCTATGTAGGTTTAATTCAATCTCCCGTGCAACCCACCTACCCCAATCATAAATGTGGTCGTATGGTCCCCATCCCCAAAAATACAAATTCAAAATATGGAGGAGGTATTGACCACTCACCGGTCTCTCCCATGAGTCGAATCAACTCCTCCATGATCTCTCAAATATATCCCATGAATACACACATTTATCTAGAGCTAAACTCATGCAAGTACAAATGAGGTGGCATTATGGGCCCCACGCCCATATATATATATGTCTCTGTCCCAAATTTCAAATCCCTCGTTCAAGAGCCTAGGAGCTTCGTTTTCCACACCATTCACTGCATAGCGGTCCTAACTCTATCATCTACATGTTGGTATCGCCCATTTTGTCTACCATTCGTATATCCTAGGGAGCTATCTTTGAGCCCCGGGAACATGTATGCACACTCACTATCATTGATTATTAAGTAACTATCATATGTTCTTTATCATCATATATTTTTCATGTCGGGTATTTGTTTTTTTATTTACAGGTACTTATTACGAAGATATACAACTCATTATGTTTGGCCATCTTATGGTCCCTTCAGGTATATGTGAAACATTGGCATGTAATTAATCCCTCTATGAACACTTGCATTTCCCAGTTAGACCCTCATACATTCACTTCTACGATCCCCACAATTGGATCTGCAATACCACCACCTCCATTGCATCATGTTACTGTCATCTGGTAGAAATCCCACCTACATGAGTCATCCCATCAATGTTTCCCTTAGAAATTTGACACTCATGATGTTCTTACCCCCTAGGATTGGGAGTCCTGATAGTTTTTCACTTCAGAGAATGAACCTCATGCTCCTTCTCATCATATTGTTAACCTTCCCATTTTAGACTCCCAAATCACATTATTTTGCTTACATTAAAATGTGCCTCTGCATTATCTTTTAACCTTGCATCTCATCCAACCTTAATTTCCCACCTGCAAGATCATCCTCCATTCATATAACTGGTACAAAAACCCACCCATGCCCCCCCCATCCTTTATCAATTACATTCCGCTACTTGCGCCTCAAGTAGGCCAAGCCATACTTCACTGGGGCACCCTTTTCTGTATGTGTATTATCAACCAAAATTATTCTTTATTCATTTTGTAATTATATAAATAACCCTTTGATTTCCAACAAGTTCAATAGGTTTTTTTCATTGCATCCGATGGCGTTGTTTCACCTGGAAACACAATAACCCATGTTGCCTTTGGTTGGGGCATCTAACTTTCAAATCTATCTTTGCAAAATATCCTTTCCGTGGCCAAAATCCTAAATGTACCAGACATACTTGTCTAAAACCTCTGTATTTTGACCTGTCATACATCTCTTTGCAGTCTCACCTATTCATCATAGTTTACCCAATATCTAGTCATCCCCCTAACACCAGATCATGTTTTACAGTTGCTACCATCCATCAATATAACCCCAACCAAGGGCAGTTCTTGAGTCCCATATATTCTAAACTTTGTCGATGTTACTAGTTTATCCACATTCTCCCCAGTACAATTCTTAACACCATTTTGATCAATCGATGTCAATAAGCCCTTTACTTCTTGCAGTCACGCCTCCCTACTTGTCGACGTCAACACAAGTTTCCAGGAAGGTGGAAGTATATTGATTCTCATTACCTCATTAATGATGAGTCTTGGATGGAACATAAAGAGTCCTCATTTATTTCTGATTCTGTTGACCTCCATAACATTGAACCTCAACACAGTTTCATGTTACAGTGGGTCTTACTATGTGACTTTTGCAATTTTTTATAGTAGTGGAAGACCTCTGAAATTTGATAGGCCATCAATGCCTCTGAGTTATTGACACATTACACAGTTGTCCATTCCTCGATTTAGAGACAATTCACTCATCTGAACTATCATTTGTTGTTATTGACGCCCTTGAGGGCGATGCAGATATCCACTTCATCAAAGATTTCCAATTACAGTTATACAATTCTAGTTTCATGATACGAGCATGGGGCGTGCCCACCTCATTTGTACACAAATTTTTATTCTTTCTTCAGAGACTAATGGGTCCCAATAATTACCCCCTCTCCCTCCCTAGGATCGCTCTCATAGTTTCTCTCTATAGTGGCTCCAACTCTTCTACACAATGGCATCACCAACAAAAGAAACAATGAGGTATTTCGGCTATACGTATGCTCCTAACCTCACACATCAAGGGGCATATGTTATCACTGAAAAATTGCTCACAACAATATAGACAATGGTTGAAGAAAGTAACAACACAACATATCAATTAAAATCCCTCCAACATTTACATAATCAACTTATCAAGTCACAAAACTATACAAAAAGTCCCATGAATTTCTGTGTAGTTTCTTCAAAGCCATCTCGCACACATCTGCACGAGCAAACATAGGATAATTTGTGTAGATTGCATGGTATACATGACTATCCTCACAGAGACCTATGTAGATGTGGAAATGATGCATTAATGCACTTGGTTGGGCCTCAACCACTTCCAGATGAAGGTGTACCATGAAAAGACACCCAAATCGGTTTGAAATCTAGCTTTGGGGCTATTGAAGGGATAGGTGTTACCTTTCAAAGGGCCCTTATTCACATTTGAAACATAGGTGTTACCTTTCAAAGGGCCCTTATTCACATTTGAAACTAGTTATGTAATAGCTTGTAACCTATAAATACATGCTTGAGGGATGAAAATAAGGAAGGAATCTAATAGTACTATGCTACCTAATTTTCTCTTTGGAGAGCTTCATCTAATTCTTTGAGAGCCACTTGAGCATTCATAGTAAGTGTTATACTTCTCACCTCTTGAGAAGTGTAACCAAGAAGTTATTCACTATTTTTACTCCATTGTTAGGAGAGAAGAGATCTATTTTGGGAGACTCAAGATCCCTCCCAATGAGAGGGATCAAACTCCCCATAATGCCTCCTAGGTGCTACTTCAATTCCAAAAAGACTTCCAACTCTGGGCTTGGTAGTAGCTATTCCTTGTTCTATTTTCATGTTTCCATTTTATTTTTATGCATGCTTAGTTTAGTTTTTATTTTCCTTAATTTGCTTTTATTTCCCTTTATGTTGATCCACTAATCAAATAACCAACTTCTGTGATGCCTTGTTGGTCTAACTAGGTAGTTAAGTGCATTTGTTTTTCTCACCCAAGTGAAAACAACAACAAATGTTAGTGGGTTTTCTCTTTGTTGGATTACTGAGAGGGGGGTGGAATCAGCATGTATAATTTTAATCCCTTTCTAACCAGGCACCTAAATTGTTATATCAATGAAGCATTATTATCCAATGTAGATTAAGATGCAACAAACAAAATGAACAATCATACACATACACAATAATAATTAGTAGTTTGTGGAAACCCAACCCTATGTCCACAGAATGATTTTTCTTATATGTCTTGAATAGCCTGTATTCATTGGAAAGGCACCAACTTCCCTCTTTTTTTTCCAACTACAATTGGAAGAGGCTCCAACCCCCCTAGTTTCTGTATACAACTCCTGAGGGAAGCTCCAACTCCTCACTCCTCTCTGGCTACAACCGTAAGGAGGCTACAACCACCTATGTTCTCTGGCTATAATACCGTGGAAGGTGGCTACAACCACCTATCCTTGCCTCCCACCCTGAAGTAGAAGTAGAAGGATGGAACCACTGTCACACTATCACTGTGAGGATATACCACTTGTAAACCTCTAACAATAAATCTGAACCATGCATCAGCTAAACATCAACATGTACCTCAACATATAATCAACCTGTACTATAAACAAGTAGTATCAACCATGCACCAACCCTCAGAATCAACTTTGTACCATAAACAAGCTCCATCCAACCATATGTACAAAGTATGTACCAATCATGTGTCAACTACTCATCAACTACTTATATTCCATCAATACTACTATGTACCAAATATCAATAACTATACACCCTCATGTATGTGCGGCAACTCAATAACTACTTGTCTCAACCATGTACCTAAATATGTACCACAACTAAAACCCTATCAATTTCTTAATCATCCAAATCTGATTTGTAGATCTTGTATAGACTTGGTGTATATGATCACATTCTTTGCAAACCTTCCTTAACTTTTAACAACAAGAGACTATCATTTTCATCAAACTTTTCTTTAGTCTCACAAGACTAGTTTACTAATCCAAAACTAGTCAACAAACCTAACTTGAAATAACTATAACTTTGTACCTGTAATGAATAAAGATCTGAAACCCTCGATACACAATGTTCTTCTATTTGTTTTATTAAATTCCTCTAGGTGTCAATACTTGGAACCCCCATAAAAGGAGTTATAGAAAATGACATAACCTTTAAGCTGAATTCTGGCTTATTCTAGAGAGCAACCTTGTAGAGCGTGTCTCATGACAAAAATACATTTGTAGATGAATTGATATGAAAATATTACAAAGCATACTAAAGACTTTACCATAACCAACACATTTGGTTTTACCGAATTTGATATGTTATGAATAATTTGTGACGTTTTTTACCTCAAACACCCGATTTTAAATAGTTTCTGGACTGCCATACAAACCCTATTTTCCACAGAGTGTAACCCAACAATAAAATGACCCACAAGCTGATTTTTTAACCACAGATACTTGATATGTTTTCTCACCTTTCAGAGCAATTTCAGGATCTGACCATTATAGAAAAAAGTTATAGTGAAATGGTGAGATGACCCATAAATAACATACCTTAGAAAGCACCATCAAAAGAATTTATCCTTCCTTGCATTTCGGCCTCTTTTCTTCACTTTCCTAGAATTTCGGCTTAGATATCATTTTTACCTCAGAAAATTATTGATATTAAATATTCTCTAAGTGTGGATCTAAAATGAGAGAGCCTTTATTCTTATTTATACTTCCAAGTAGCTTCTGCTAAAACATCTTCTAGGTCACTTGGACCTAATTTTTCCTTATTTTTAGGGTTGGGTCCACTTTTAATTTCCATTAAATTTATTATTAAATAATTTATTTTTTATTCACTTTGAAATTATAATAATACACTCATCACTTCACTTTATTATTTACCTTTTAAAATCTCCTAAACCACTTTGATTACTTTTGACCTTTGGGCTTCTAGATGACATATGAGGGTCCTCCAACTGTAAGGCCATAACTCTCAAAACTGTGAGGAGGGAGTTATGTGGACGCTCTACATACCACCAGAAATGGAATGACATGTACTATCCATATAGAATAGTATTATCTGAAAATATATCATAACTCATACCGTTACCTATCAAACAAACTTCTACCATTACCCAAACTTGGGGGTCTCCAACTTCTCATGGCCATAACTCTTCTTAACCATGAGAGGGAATTATGACGCTCTCCACATACCACTGGAAAATACATGACAAGCACTATCCATCTAGGATATTTTCCCCTGACAAATCTACCCTCCTTCATCCCATTATTCCACAATTAAGCATGGGTTCTCTTACTCCACAAAGCGTCTTCCCGTGAGGGATTTCACCATAAGGGGACCACTTTGGATTTCATCCATATTTACTTCTTATAAACCATGAAAAAACAACAATGAGTCATATTTACATCAAACAATATTGGGTACATTACCCAAACCTTTGTGCTACGGGGCTTTCTTCAAAGGTTGACATCAATGACAACCAACCTTAATCAACATTCTCTATTTTCCATATTTATCCTTTGTTACATTGCTCTCATTTTGAGTATGAATTTTAAAATATTCAACTCTGTTTGGTGGGTATACTAAATTGTATGGTTATGGTTACTAATGCAAGTTTTGTATATCTCCCCAATCTCAATTTCTCCAATTATTACATGGCTTAACTCAACATCCAACTTGGGGAGTCATCTCCCACTTGGGCTCAAACCAGTTGTAGCCTATGAAATTTCAAATCCTTGTTCCTCAATCTCGCCAAACGATTGGTCAACCATTTCCTAACATACCTTTTCTCTCAGCATAGATCTTGGGATGTGGCTAATCCCCATGGTATTACTGAATACCATCCTTCTTTGCGCAAAAATCCTTTGGTGGAGTGGTTTAATTTTCCCTTAACCCAATTTGACACATTCTCTCTCTCTCTCTCTCTCTCTCTCTCTCTCTCTCTTCGATGGCCTCCTACCTCATTTTCCAACACCCAGCTTCTAATCATGCAGTCTAGTAACAATACCAATACCCCTATAAGCAACAAAAATGGGTTGGCCAAAGGCAACCCAACTCCTAGCCAACACCCAAGGCTCACCTAGACATATCAGAAGAGGATTACCATACTCATTTCTCGTCCAACACCAAGCAAAAAATGGAAAAAAATGGAAACAATTATCTATAATAAACACCAAAAAATATCTAAAGACCAAATTGAAGTTGAGTTTGATGGCTAGATTTCTAACCTTGGCTATTCCAAAACTCGCGACACTAAAATATTCAAGTTATTAGAGTTATATTGGCTCAACAAGGCTTTTATAACTTGTTAGTTGAAGAAGGAGGAAGCAAATACCAAGATATTCTACATAAGTTACATGTGATGGATAGGAAATTTGACATCCTTTGTAGATAAATATTCAATATTAAAATAATTTTTTGAAGCTACACAGAGAAGCAAGATGATAATGAGGATGAGAATGAAAACATTCTAAAATATGAAGGAACTCCTCAAATCCTATTTTTCTAGATGAAGGAAAGGACACTTAAATGGACGAGCACCCAGGCACAATTCAGGGACATGGAGTTCATGAGTAGTTCACTATGATTTTAAAAGTTATTAACATTATGTTATACAATATTTTGTTTTGTTCTTAGCAACATAGAACAACGCAAGCGTATACTTTTAGCTTTTATGATATATTTTCATACATATGTTGAAGTACCAACATTAGTATTTTTGACCTATAGTGGACCTGGTTTCCCAAGTGGCAGGGCACTTGCAAGATTGATTGTATTATTTTTTATGCCATATTAATATAAGGAGTAACTAGTTTACAAAAAAATAAATTGACCTAGATGATAATATTTACTCTTACAAATAATGATAACATATTGTGTTTTAAATCATGAAAACAATTCTAATTCTAATTTCATTATTTTTTAAGTCAATTTGTTTCGTTAAATCTTCTCTTAAATCATGAAAATAATTCTAAATTTTTATATTAAATATAAAGAGATAAAAAATACCTTCAACTAAAGTGACTTTGATCACAAAGTTGTTAGTGTTAATCTTAGAAAAAGAGAGAACATGTAAATCTTACAATTAAAATGATTCATAATTCATTAAAGAGCTTGAAGTTCCAAAATATTTTTTCTTTTATTTCAAAATTATGTTTGTAAATGGTTAACTTTTTATATCCAACATCATAAATGAAGAAAAAAATATTTTGGTATTGTATTAAGTTTTTGGAATTATTGAAACTTGGAATTAATTAATAATGCCTAAATATACTCATTAAACATGTTTGTGAAATTGCCACTAGTTAAACTTTTATTATATATTATGATTTGAGCTAACCATTTCTCTAAATAAATGTCATTACATAACTGAAAAAACTAACTAAAACGGTGATAATTAAGCATCCATACACAATTGACCAATTATAGAAAACCATAATAAAATGACACATCCATGATAACATAAATGTTGAAATAAAACATGTACACATCACACTTTGTTGCCAACACCTTAATTATATTCCGTGTTTGGAATGGTAATATTTTTGTTCCAAATAACATGTTTTGATCTCAGATAATGTCTTATTACAATGCACCAATCCTTATCCAACACATTTAGGTAAAACAACACTTAGTTGCAGTGTTTTGGGAAAACATGTGGCTCCTTCTTTTCATCCCACATATTTTTAGAGTTAGTACATACTAACTCACTATTAATATCTTCCTACACATAACTCTGGTCAAAGGAATCCCAAAGGCATCCCAACATTTGCACTTAAAAATAACACATTGGAAATATGAGAAGTCCACTTGCATGATCTCTTGTATCTTTTCGACATAATCTAACTTCCACTCTATTAGGTTTTGTTCATGGTGGCTAAAATGACTAGATTTGTCAAACTCGACCTCCACTTCATAGTCAAGTGCTACATGTCCATCATTGGCATCATCAATGTAAAAATGATGTCCATGTGTCGACATAGATGGGAACAAATGCAACTATAGAAATGTGAACAAAGGATGGTGTCATATGTCTGGTAACCCAAACATTAATCAAAGCACAATGCATGTTATAGTTCAATTGTGCATTATTAAATGAACAATTGACATACAAATATTATTACAGATTTGTTGCATTCAATCGCTATGTTTAGTACACCATCTCCACCACATGGGTAATGATTGGACATGCCATATTTCTCTATGTTTGGGTCAACCATCCAACTATTGGGATGGATCATTGATATACTTTCTTTCAAATGATCCGGATAAAGCATGTTTCTACCATTCAACCACATGAATCATTTCTTATCATTATTCGATTTCCTTCTCTTCTCTTCACACAATGTGACCCATGGTTGTGTTGCCTCCACATTGTAAAGATTTTTTTTTTTTTAATTTGCTGATATATTTGTGAAATCAAAACAAACAATATCGAATCAAATATATGTTATCAAGTTCAGTGTAAATAGTTACTTTGTAGAAAATTGACAAAAGATAAGTGACTTTCTCTTTATCATGCACATGTTTTCATTGATTTGGAGTATCTCCCCTTCCCTTTTGTCATCATCCCAATTTTCATCCCATACCATTTCACCTAGTGTGTTATTGATTTCTTGGTGTAATCACTAACATAATATAATGACTCATACACTATGTACCCCTCTGCTATAGACTGCTCGAGTTTTTCCCTTTGTTAAACAAATCCCTTCGAGTTTTTCATGTACATCTCTAAGAGGAAAATCCAACAACATGAGTGCACCTCGGCTAATTCAACCTCACCGGATAGGTAAATTAGAATATGGACTTGCAATTCCATGAAACTCACGAGTTGTTCCTTTTCAAACATACAAACAATCTCAACTATCTCTCAATGTTATTGTGGAATTCTACCCATGTGAATTTCCTTTGATTTAATAGAACGTACACATGCATATAATTTATATATGACACATCATGGGTCCTAGGTAAAGTCATGGTTCACATAACCACACACGAGAAAATAATAATGACACTACAAAATAAACACATACATGATTAATTGGCATAAAACTATGAATGCATAGAATATAACCTACATTGTAGGAAAAGAACCATGTAATCAACGTACACATCCTTGGAAGGTTCATATGATCATGTGGTTTCAACCTCAACAAATGTTCTTCTACAATGAAGTAGTGTCATAGAGTCAACCTATATAAAAAAGTGCCTTCTCACCTAATATAGAATCCCTTACTAGAGATAAATAATCTTTCTTCTAAATCCATGGGGAATCACCTTTTTAAAAGACTAAAAGGGACTGACCTCTCCTCTACTTTCTTTTATTATCCAATGTTTCTTATTAGTATTTGAAGAAATAAGATCTTTCCTAACACCCAATGTGTCACTTTTTCTTTTTATGATATATGCCTCCATAAAGAAGATGAAACATTTTTAAATGTATGTGTGGGATCTAATAAGTGGGAAATCTTAAGATGATCCCAACATGGAAGCTCATAAAATACATTTTTTTCATCCCAATGGGCATTTCTCAACACAAGTTTCAAAAAATTTAGGATCATTGAACAAAGATTCCCCATTTGAATAGAACAATTTTTCAATTCCATTTTCATTCTCTATTTCATATGTCCTAATCCAGTTTGTCGATGTCATTATTTTAGGTCTCTAAGTTCTCTCTGGTTTAACATTGAAAGCAGATGCTACTCCTCTACAATGTTGGTATTTTGAGAGGAATACTCTTGAGTAGTCATACACTAAGTATGATTGCACCAAAGAACATGTTAGCACCAGAGAAGAAAATTGCACCAAATTAAGTATGCCGGATAATGTTACATATATAAACAAATCATTTAACATGCTTACCAGAGAAAAAATATAGTCTTGGATAATCATGCATGGTGTACACACATAATACATAAAATGTAAAATACCTCCTCATCAAGAAGGGTCGTGATACATCGTATACATATATTTGTTCCTATCATTGCCTCAATTCATCGATCAATGGTTGGGAGTTCACCTTCAACACTTTACATTTTAAACAACCACATCCTACTAGGGTGTCATAAAATATATCCAGTTCACGGTGAAGTAACAATGACCAAACATGGTTGCTAGAATATGGCATGTCGCAATTTATTGTGTAAAGTGGCTCCCCATTTTCATTTATAGTCTAATTGCAATATCTTTCACCAATAAAGAGCTTGTGGCATTTTTTTACTACTTAAATATCCTACACACTTGAACTCAATATTGAATCAAGATCCTGCAAAATTTCATGCACATTTATTCAAATGCATATGCAAAGGTAGCACAAATTCAATCAGATAATCAAAACAAAATAAAGTCTAGACTTACTATAAACAACAAGGGAAAACTTGGAGAACTTGGTGAAATTGGAATGATATAGAATGAGGAATATGAGGAATTGACCATTTGATATTATCACTTTTTTTCTCTTGCATTTGAGCCAAAAAAACAATCAATCCGTGTCTACATTCTTAAAAGAAAATTTGGGAAGCATGTAACATTGCAACTTCAAACAAACTTTTGAAGTTTTTTAAAAATTAAATGGTGTACCTAGTTCATATTTGCACACAAGTGTGTTTATGTATAATAATAACATTAATGCACTATATTTTGAAGCACATAAAAAAAATACTTATGTTAAAAGTAATAATTGTGGAGGTTTCCACTTCTATTTTGTTGAAAACTATTACTACTATGAGTTAAGGTAATATAACACACCAATGCACTTAAATGCGATAGACACAATGTGAACCATGTTTTTTGTTTGCAAAGTAAAACACGCATTTTCATCAATGTGTTGAAAAATCAAATGAAAAAGGAGTGAGAATTTCATTTTGTAAAAGTGATTCAAATAAAATCCTAAATCCTAATTCATTGTTGTGCCAAAATTTAGAGGAGAGACTTGTGCAAGAGAGATTTACTGGATAAGAGATTGGATTGGACATATTTTTCTAAAGATTTGAATTTGTGATGAAGGAACATCTTTGGCCTTAAGCAATCTGCATCAACCCCAAAATATTTCAAGTTTAAGTTAATAAATTCTAGGAAGGAATAAGTGTCAAATTCCATTGTTGTAACACGTTTTTGTTGTCGCTGGAACAATTGATGAAACATTGCTAGAAAAGTTGTTTCAACAATGTGTTGGAACAGTTGCTGCAACAGAGTGCTTGAACAATTACTGCAACACATGTTGTAGCGTTGCTGCATCATGCACGTGACACATTTTAATTACGGATTTTACATGTTTAGCTCCACGTGTATGGTAAAAATCTCATGACAAGTGGTAGGACTATTTAGTAGGGGAGAACAAAGTGTGTTTAAGTCACCACGATTGTTAAATCTCACTAACTTAATAATTAGAAAACAATTTTGAAAGATTGGACAGTGTAACTATCCAAGAAAATAAAAAATAAGAAATGGTTGGGGAAGATGAGCCTGAAGAAGAAGAGAAAAATGTTGAGGAAGTAGACCCATCAGTCTGTCTAATATATTTTCTGAAAGATAGAGGTAGTGCAAGAGTATAAATTGCATACTACGACAATATTTTGAAAGAAAAGACTCTCATTGATTGGATATGAGAGTTCGAAATATATTTTGAGTATGAAAATATTGAATGACAAAGTTGAAAGGTCATGCTGCATTATGGTGGGATATGTTGCAGAAATATAGAGAAGATAACAGATGGGGAATGATTAAAACCTGGACAAATATGGTGAGCAAAATTAAAGAGAAATTTTTACTTGTAGATTACCAACAAAATTTGTGTAGACAAGTGAAAAACTTAAGGCAGAATGAGACATTTGTCCGTGAATATACAAAGGAGTTTTTCAAAATATCTCTCAGGTCAAGGATAAATGAACTATATTATCAAAGAGTGGCAAGATACATGAATATGTTGAAGTATCAGATTCATGATGATATGAGTACACATTACTTTCATAAAGTAGATGAAGCCTATCAAGTTTCTTTCAAGGTGGAATAAAATATTGACAGGAGATTGCGACAGAAGTTCCAGGGAAAAGGAACTAGAGGCAGAGGTAAAAAAGTGTTGCTAAGGACAATGAAAAGGAGGATGAAGAGACCATTAGTTAGAGTACTTATTCACGAGCTATTAACAATATTGCTATCAAGTACATATTTCCTTTACGAAGGATGGATGATCTCATGGATTGTATGAGTGGGGCCAAGTACTTTTCAAAGATTGATTTGAAGAGTGGTTAACATCAGATTAAGATAAGGGAAGGTGATGAATGGAATATAGAGTTCAAGACAAAGGATGGGTTGTTTGAGTTGTTAGTTATGCCATTTGGACTAACCAATGCACCTATCACATTCATGAGAGTTATGAATGAATTTTTGAAAGAATTTTTGGGTAAGGTTTTTGTTGTGTACTTATATGACATTTTGATTTTCAGCAAGACCAAAGAAGAACACCTAGAGCACGTGAGAAAGGTGTTACAAAGGTTGAGAGAAGAGAATCTGCTGATCAATTTGAATAAATGTACATTTATGAAGTAAGAGTTAGTATACTTTGGATTTGTGATTTCCAAGGAAGGTTTGAAGATGTATCCTGAAAAGGTTAAGGGAATTTTGGAGTGGCCAACACCTAAGTGTATGTTTGATGTGAGAAGTTTCCATGGTTTGGCAAGCTTCTACATAAATTTTATAAAAAAATTTAGTGAGATTTGTGCACCAATTACTAAATGCATGAGGAAGGGAAATTTTAAGTGGGAAGTATCAACCATGAAGTCATATGAATATTTGAAGAAAAAGTTAACTGAACAACTAGTTTTAGCACTTCTAGATTTCAATAAAGTATTTCAAGTGGATTGTTATGCAAGTGGTTCAGTGATTGGAGAAATTTTAAGTCAAGAAGGAAGATTGTTTGCATTCTTCAACGAGAAATTGAATGATGCTAAGAAGAAGTACTCTGTTTATGATCAATAGTTTTATCCTATTGTAGAAGCCTTGAAGAAATGGTGACATTACTTACTTCCAAAGGAGTTAGTATTATTCACATATCATAAGGCATTGCATTACATGAATAGTCAAGGTAAGATAATCAAAAGCATTCCAAATGGGTATAATTTTTGCAAAGTTACTCGTTTGTTTTGAAACACAGGTGTGGAAAATAAAATAGAGTTGAAGATGCATTGGGTTGGAGAATAATGTTACTGAATACTTTATCAGTGGAAGTTGTTAGCTTGGAATGTATGAAAGAATTGTATGTAGAAGATGCATATTTTTCAGAAGCTTGGAAAGCGTGCAAAGAGCCTTGGAGCATTGATAGAACACCATATTTGGATTTTCATCTTCAAGAAGGTCTCTTGTTCAAGAACCAAAGTTTGTTCATTCCACAAAGCTCATTGAGGATGAATCTTATTAGAGAGCTGCATAACAGAGGTTTAGGTGGACATTTTGGCATTGATAAAACCACAACATTGGTGAGAGAAAGATACACTTTGCCTAGAATTAAGAAGGATGTTAAGAAATTTGTTGACTACTATATAATTTTTCAACTTGCCAAAGGAAGGAGTCAAAACACAAGATTATATACACCACTACTAGTACCTGAGAGACCATGGGAAGATATAAATATGGAATTTGTTTTGGGACTTCCTAGGACGTAGAGCGGTCATGAATATGTGATGGTTATAGTGGAAATATTTTCAAAGATGGTGCATTTCATACCATGTCAGAATACCAATAATGATACTAAAGTTGTTGTTTCATTTTTCAGAGAGATTGTGAGATTACAGGAGCTGCCAAGAAGTATCACTTATGACAGGGATACAAAATTTCTTGGACATTTTTGGAGAATACTTTGGAAAAAGGTGGGTTCCAAATTTTTGTACAGTTCTGCATATCATCCTCAAATGGATGGACAGACCGAGGTGGTGAACAAAAGTCTTGGAAATTTGTTAAGGAGTTTGAGTGGGCAGAAACCAGGACAATGGGATTTGATCCTGGCGCAGGTTGAATTTGATTATACAGATTATGTTAACAAATCTGTAGGAAAGAGTCCATTTCATATTGTTTAAGGCAGGTCACTAAAAGGAGTTGTTGGTTTGGTTAAGTTTCCTAATCTGGAGGACAAAAGGAGTGTTGATACAAACAAATTTGCAGAGAGCATGCAAGAAATGCATGAACAGGTTAAAAGAAAGCTACAATAGAGCAATACCTAGTATAAAGAAGGACCATACATGCGAAAAAGATGGATTTTTTTAAAGGAGAGATGGTAATGGCGCACTTGAGGAAGGAAATATTTCCCATAGGTATGTCTAGTAATCTTAACTATAATAAAATTGGGCCATGCAAAATTTTTAGAAAGATTTCTAATAATGCATACAAGTTAGAATTACTGGAAGATTTTGATATTTCTCCAATATTCAATGTGGCTGAATTGTATGAGTTTCATGAGGGATATGAGAATATAATGCAGAAACCATTGCCAAATGGAAGACACAACTTCCTTTTAAACCAACCAAAGAATTGGAACAAGTTTTGACGAAGAGGATTTGCAAGAAGACCCAAAATAAAGAATATTTTGAATATTTAGTCAAGTGGAGAACCACGAGTTTTGAAGATGCATCGTGGGTTTTTGAAAATGATTTGGAGCACTTACAAGGATCTTGATCCTCTGTTAGATGCACAATTGCACCCACATGAGCTGGGGCTCATGTTTTTCTTACCAAGTATGTCTAATGCAGGAGCATCTTTGGCCTCAAGCAATCCACATCAACCAAAAAATATTTCAAGTTTAAGTTAATAAATTCTAGGAAGGAATAAGTGTCAAATTCCTATATTTGTAACGTGTCTTTTTTTCTACTGGAATAGTTGCTGCAACACTACTGGAACAATTTCTGCAACACTGTGATGGAACAATTGCTACAACACATTGTCAAAACATTTGTTTGAACACAGTTGTTGCAACACACGCTATAACGTTGCTGCAACACACGTGGGATGTATTTTAATTACATATTTTACATTTTTAGCTACACATGTATGGTAAAAATCTCATAACAAGTGGCGGGACGATTTAGTAGGGGAAAACAAAGTGTTTAAGTCACCACATCCGTTAAATCTTGTTAACTTAATAATTAGAAAATGATTTTGAAAGATTGGACCATGTAACTATCCAAGAAAATAAAAAACAAGAAATGGTTGGGGAAGTTGAAGTGTCTGAACGTTTCAGATGCCAAGAAATGAAAAGATAAATGGGTAAAGAAAACAATGCAAAAGGGTTGAGCTCGGTTCAACACAGATGGAAGTTTTCAACAAGATTGATTCAATTTCCACATAAGAAGAAACAAGAAAGAGGAAAGACAACAAAGGAGTCAAAAACAGAGGGGAGAATTGTTCCAGGTTTTTTTGATATGTAATAAGTTTGCAAACAAATTTATGTTATGATTAATAAAGACATTCTTGTTTCTGTCCATTAATTTTATTTCTGATTTTCTTTTCCTATAGCAAAAAATACCTCATGACATTATTTAATTGTTAATTTCTGTTATATATTAGTATGTTGTTAGTTGTGTACTCTGTGGAAAGCCACCTAGTTTATGTAGGGATTGATTGCAGAAACTAGGGTTACTTAATTAATTTGTAAGGGGTCACTATGGGCCACATACATATTTAAAGAGGAGAAATTTCAAGTATGCAACCTCATTGTCTTCATGTTAACAATTTTTCCCTCGATAGAATAACAAATTCTCAGATTTTTTTTACCTTATTCATATTTATTACTTATTTCAACAAAATATAAGGGTTTCAGACTCACCTTGAACACTGCAAACCCTAGCTTTTTTGTTTCTTCCCCTTTGTTTTTTATTGTTGCAAACCTTAGCAATATGGGTTTAGATTATTTACCTTTCTACAATGATATATTTTTGAGGGGGATTTGGGTATTTTCTAGTGTCAAAAATTATTTTGATGTAAATAATAGGTTAATGGATTGGGGCCCCTCATCAAATTGGATTCCAAACCCTGTCCCTATTAACGTTTAAAAAAAAATTGTTTCTTGTTGCACATTATATAGTAAATACACACTAATGTGTTTTTAATTTAAAGTGCACCGCTTTTCCCTATCGATATTTTAAAAAGAAATTTTTAGGTTTACTAGTGTGCATTGTACAATATACACACAAAATGTGTATATATCTCTAAAATGTGCATTAATGTGTATTGAGGTATTAAATACTGTGCATCTATTAATCCAAAACTAGTTTTTGGTTGGAATTATTTACTTAGTTTGTAAAGCATATTTCATAATGTGTATATTCTTTTATGCGTGGATTTTATTGATAGAAGATGGTTGATAGAAGATCAAGGAAAAAAACTTATAGCAACATGGATGAGGGAAGCACGTCCTTAGAAGAGAACATGGTGAGTTATTTGAAGTTTTAATAAAAAAAGTAACATATTTTAATTACATGTAGGTTTAAATGATGTGTATTAGTTATTGTGTGTCACGTAGTGTAGAAACTTGAATTTTTTTTTTCATAAGATTGTTCACAATCAGAGTGGAAAAGAGTTTAAAATATTTATGGAAATGTTGCAAACAGGGAAATTAGGTGGATCAAAATGTGATCAACATGAAGTTTTTCTTTGAGTTTTTACTAATAATTTACTTCTTATCAATAAAATATAATAGGATTTAAAAAATTGGTTTCACATATGTTGAATATTGTGTAGGGATTGAAAACAAGGGAATAAAAGGCCCTCACAAGATGAAGAAAATTACAAAGTATGTAAATGATGATGAATTGGTTCTTGGTTCACCTAGAGTGTTGTTGGAAGTTTTTTTTTTCGAGGAAAAAATCAAGTAATTTCATTAAAGACAATAAAATTACATGAGTTGAATACCATAAGTGGTGTTTCAAGATACACTGTTGGGTCAAAAAAGCATGGACCAAAGGTCTGTACATAATATAAAATTGGTTGATTTTGATGATTAGCTTGTGGGGAAGCATGATTTAAAGGTTTACGAGACTATATAAGAATTTGGAGATATCAGATCACCCTTGAAGCAATTTCTTACAAAAACAACTTGTCATGTTTCAACAACAAATTTCTGATCATAGAAAAAAATCTAACCTTGAAGCATTCAAAGGAGAATTCTAGAACCATCTTTGAGGTGACATATTTTTCTAAATCATCACTAAGAACTGAGAGAATATTAAATCCATGACTCATGAAAGTAAGAATTGATTTATCCCTAGACAAACCCACTGATTTCCCATGTCCCTTCTTGCAAATCAAGGCCACATTTGGATAACTTATTAGCTTCCAAGTTGTTTTCCCTGTAGAAAAGAGAAAATTTAATTTGAGAAAATGAAGCTTGGAGGTTCTTGATATCACATAACAATGGTTTCATAATGAATTTCCTTAACAAAACTTCACCCTTTAACCATTTTATCACTGGGAGAGAGTCTTCGAGGACTTGGATTTGCATGATTGCCTTTCCATGGCTAGGATTAAAACTAACTTGAGAGTTGTGAGTTCACTATGGTTATTAGTGGACCATCCTATTCTATATTTGAATTTGATGAAATGGTTTTAATAGAGGAAAATGAGACCCCTCGATCCTCCTTTGGGTGGGTATCCTTGTGATGCTCCATCGAAGAAATCCTAAGGGTTTGGGTGTTGATATTTGTGATAGAGATCCAAACTCGCTAAGGGGTGGTGGAAAATTGAGGAAAGGAACTTAAGATGTTGAGTTTTTGGGAGGAATAATGAAATGGAAAAGTGTCCTTATGCTCAAAAAGTTTTGTTTTTCTTGCTAGCCAAATTCCCCAGACCAAGGTTAATGGAAGGGCCTTGAAAGATTTTGTGTCCTTGTCTTTGTGCCATATTTTTAATGCTTATTCAATTGTGTCCCATTTCCATTTGTATTTAAATTCTATAATACCTTCAACTTCCCTCCATACCTTTTGAGTGAAGGGACAAAGGAGGATGAGGTGAGCATTTGTTTCCAAATTTTATTCACATAAGAAACATATTCTAGGACCCTAGTACCTTCATTTTTTAAGTGATCCCAAGTTAATGCTATGTTATTTAAAAGGATAAAGATAAATATTTTGGATTTTTTTGGGCATTTGTATTTCCAAAGTGGTTTCCATCACCAAATCAAAGGCTGGTCGAAGCCTTCTATGGCTAGCATTTTATATCCAATTATGGGCACATATCCACCCGTGGGGTTCACAAAACATAATAATTCATTCTCCTCTTGATCCGTAGGATTTTTTAATGACTATGGTTGAGTTTTAATTTTGCATGCGTTAATTAGCCATTTGAGAAAACTTAGTGAAAGAATGAGGAAATAAGAAGAATTATGACAGGGATATACATATATGCAGATCTGAAATGAAATAATAGACAACAAAACATAACATGCAGATTGATAACGAAGTTCGACACAACTTTGCCTACGTCTCCGGGCCTTTGTCTTTGTGGGGGAGGCTTCTTTATTTCTGTTCAAGAGCTCAAAAATACATCGCTGCAATGCCAAATGGATACAAGACTGATCTGATCATGTTCTTCCATATCTCAAGAACCCTGCAAAGAAAACGACACGCAAAACGGACGTCCGAAGCTCCCAGAAATGGTCTGACAACGTCTTCTCCTCAAAATCTTCCCTGCATAAAAATGGCTTTGGCTTGGCTTCTCTTCAACATAACTCTGCTCTTTTCTGTCCTTGACTGTGCTTCCATGGCCTCAAACAGGCCTGGTTTATATAGCTTTGAAGTTGGTTGATCATATCCAACTTCCTCCCAAAATTTGGGCTCCAAAAATGCCCAATATCTCCTAAAAATGGAGAAAATCAATTAAAAATAGGCTGAATAACAAATAAAAATCCACCAAACTATAGAAAAAACCCACTTGGCATGTAAAATTAGGCATTAGCCCCTTATACCCAGCGCGCGCCCCTAACTGCACGGTCATATAGCTCTTAGGTGGCCAAGCGCCAACCCATAGTCCGAATTCTGTGGTCATGTGGCAAAAGTAATGGGACTGCGCCCTTATTATGTGCTAACGCCCCAATGTTCTAGCGCTAAACCACAGTCATATCCCTGAAAGGAACGGAGAACCGGTGCTTACAATGCGCGCTGGAGGTTATGAACACATTCCCATGCCTGGGGTTTATGTGTACTATGCGACCACGGGCTGGGGCTTAGTCCCCAGTCCCCTCCTTTATGCGCCACCATGCAATATGTTTTATAATGTGGGTTTTATAACATAAACAATAATTTGGCGCATTGGTAAAGGACCATTTCTTAAGGTGTTGGGCCTGGTGGTGGCCGTGTGTTCAAAACCCATGGACCCCAAAACATTTTTTGAAACATGCCACTTCAACTGATGACTGGGTGCCACGTGGCTGCCCATGACTGGGCCACATGGCATCTCCCCATTTGACGGATTAATGCCACTTGTCAACTATTGACTGGTCCAGTTTCCTGCCACATGTCTACCCTGTCAGCGAACCTGCCCAATCACCACCAGCCAGAGAGTGCCACGTCATCTTCTGCACAGTCAGCATGCTGATGTCATGCTGACATCAACATTGACTTTTTGACCAGTTGACCTTTGACTTTTTACCTGTTTGGGCTTTCGATCAGAACGCGATAAATTCTACATAAGGAGTCCGTTTGACAAAGTAAATATACCACCGGAATCAGGAAGACGAGACGGATGCAATGGTGCTGGTTTCGTCACATTCCGAGCACTTTCAATTTTGAGCATTTTTCAACCCCTGTCAGGCTTCTGGATCCGATTCCGGATCACCTCTTCATTGATAAAAATATTTCATTTCCTTAGTTTATTTATGTAGGAGGTCTAAGTCTCTATTTATTCCTCATTGAGCTCCAAATATCTCCATGCGAGCCATTGTTGATGTGTGAAGTTTAAAGCATGATCTATTGCAATATGCTAAGGGGAATGATAATGCTTCAATATGATATCATGGATGATAGGTTATAATGTGAATGTTTTCACTTCCAATCCAAGGTTTAATGACAAGAAGGACCATGTCCCATTTTCTGACCTTCAAAATTGTCCATTTCCTAATGATAACAGATGCTTCATTTGCGACTTTCCAAACAATGGAGGAGTTCATGGTTTTTTTGTGTGTGGGTTTAAGATCTAATATTCACTTGATGTGGGGATAAGATATTTGTCTTTTATAGTTTTTTCCCATAGGCCTTGGCCCTGGATGATCCTCTATATATTCTTGGTTGTTGAGGCTTTGGCAAAGTGAAAGAGGTTTTTAGTCGCTACCCCCTTGACTCTTTGGAATGGATAGTTTCCTCTAAGATACTAGAGCCATTCATTTCTTGTCCCTATCCCCTGAATTGATTAAGTAATAACAAAGATGGATAACTCTATCAAGGATCCCTTTTGCAATCTAGTCCAGAGACATCATATAAACTGTGATAACCTCTAGACCTTGTTATCATAGGATTTGTACTTTCAAAAAGCGCTCCACAAGAACCCAATCTTTTGTAACAATTGGAAGCTTCTACCACTATGACCTAAGTAGATACTTCCCTTGTTTTAGTGATAGAAGAAGATAAAACACAAGGGAGGCTTCCCTGGTGATCTCAAGGGATCAAATGGAAAGATTATTCGAGCCTACAACCCCCTATCTTGGTCACCTAAGTGTTATGTCTAGGTTTAGGAGAGGTAAGGAAGGTAGCAAGGTAATCGATTCACCTATATGAGACAATAAACAATCCAAAGTATAATATAGACAATTACCAAGTTATATAAGTCATTAGTGACCTCTTTGACACTAGATAAGAAAATAAACCAATGGTTGTTGCAAAATTACAATAGTAAAGTAAAATATAACAACAATTATTGTTTTGCAACAATATCAATAAAAAATACTAGGAAGTATGGCAATTGAGCATAAAATTTAAGCCTTCAACATGTACAATAATATCCAATTGCTAGACTATGATTCCAAATAACTTTAGCGACTATTTCAAGTATGTATGTAGTAATTAAAGTAAACCCTAGTGGATGTAGCAAACTTTTATAAGAACAACAATAAATATCATTAGTTTACTAAATTTAGAGTTAGAGAAGTTTATGAAATCACTTTGAGAGAGAGAATGCTAGTTCTAAGTGTAATTTTCACCACAAGAAGAGATTTAGATTAGTGTGTGAGGAGTGAATGTGATTATGATAACAAGGTTGAGTGCTAACCTTATTTATAAGGAAACCCTAGCACACAAATAGTAAAAATAGTTAAAGGTCATGTCTACAAGTGGGATTGACCCCTCAAGTTAGCCTCTACAAATGTCAAAATCATGAAAATAATACAAAATGGTCGCACATGTGGTGACATCATGCATCCAATGGGATAGGAGGGCCTCTCCAGGGCCATGTGTCATCGTCTGAGGTGCAAGTGTGGTGGAATAATTCTATCCCACATCTAGTCATCACTGGTATTTAGGTGGAAACAAACCCCATCATTTTTTTCAAACCCTAGCATGACATCATTATCTAAATTCCCAGTGTCCAAGGTGCAAGGGATGGTGTCCAAAGAGGAGAAGCTTGTATATCGTCTCTATGTGTCGTCCAATCACCTCCATGTGAAATTTCCTCCATTCAATGCATGATAGTCTCTAGGGTGTATATTCCAGGGTGTGGAATTCATGCCCATATATGTGCCATCGTGACCATATTTTTCAAATTCAAGCCCATTTTTCCAGCATCCAAGGTCCAAAATATGTGAGAGATAATGTATGAATATGTAAAGGAATTGGGTGACTTAATGCTCTGCATCACATCTGCCATATCCTGTAAGAGAGGCACAACATCCTGAGTGAAAGCCTCGAGTGTCCTTTAAGAACCATGTCAAGGGAATCCAGATCAAAATGAAATATGAAATCAAGTAAAGCCAATGTTCATAAGATATACTAGTCCTTGAATCATGCAAACTAAGTTTTTACCGAAGATATAAACCACATGAATAATTCACATCAAGTATCCCCTTCAAATTTCACACTAGCTCTGGACATTATGTAAGTTGGAAAGTTTGAATATGGGAGGACCTTCATTTGACCCTTTTAGGTGTGCCAACAAAAAAAATGAAAGAAAAAACCCAAGTAAGGGATATGTCTCAGGGGAAGCAGTGAAAGAAAAAAACCCTTCAAGAGTAAGTGTGATAGTGGTACATGTTGGGCTTACTTCATGGATTATGGTGTCATTGAATCCATTTCTATGAGTGCCTTTATGGATGGTGCACTTTCTCTTGAGTTACCACTTTCTAAGCACTACATTTTTCCAAACCCCTTAATCTGCCTTTTTGTTTGTCCTCTTATCATATTTTCAAGTCCCCTTTATAAGGTTTCAAACTATAGCATCATTTCTTTGGGATTGGGGTGAATGCAGAATGGTAGAGCTCAAGTTTGGACTGGATTTTGAGGGTCCTTTGCTATTCTTTCAACAAGAGACTAGGTCTCTTAACGCCTTCACCAATATTGGACAAACACAAATATTAAAGGAGATAAAGACATATGTCTCCTTCCTAGGGTTTAACTAGAGAAAAGTAACATGCAACCCGATAGAAATTAACAATTATACCATGGGAAAACACATAAACTTAGAACAAATCACTTATTTATCCAAATTGCTATGCCAGGAGAAACCCTATTTGCAACCCTCCACAAGATCCCAATCTTTTGTAACAATTAGAAGTTTCTACTGTTGTCATCTAAGTAGATACTTCCCTCGTTTTAGTGATGGAAGAAAATACAACACAAGGGAGGCTTCCATGGTGACCTCAAGGGATCAAATAACAATATTATCCAAGCATACAACCCCTTATCTTGGTCACCTAAGTGTTAGGTCTAGGTCTAGAAGAGGCAAGGAAGGTGGCAAGGTAATTGGTTCACATGTATGAGGCAATAAACAATCCAAATCATAATATAGACAATTACCAAGTTATATAACTCATTAGTGACCTATTAGACACTAGACAAGAAAATAAACTAATGGTTGTTGCAAAATTACAACATAAAATAAACATATAACAATAATTATTTTTTTTCAATAGGAGCAAGAAAAAGTACTCAGAAGTATGGCAATTGAGCATAAAATTTAAACCTTCAACATGTTCAATAATATCCAATTGCTAGACTATGTCTCTGAGTAACTTTAGCCACTATTTCAAGTATGTATGCAACAA
>SNQJ01S0132498.1:6030-25547 GCA_010110895.2 Picea sitchensis | reverse complement strand
TTTTTCAATAGGAGCAAGAAAAAGTACTCAGAAGTATGGCAATTGAGCATAAAATTTAAACCTTCAACATGTTCAATAATATCCAATTGCTAGACTATGTCTCTGAGTAACTTTAGCCACTATTTCAAGTATGTATGCAACAATTAAAGTAAACCCTAGTGGTTGTAGAAAACTTTTATAACATCAACAATACGTATCATTAGTTTTCTAAAGTTAGAGTTGTAGAATTTAGTGAAATCGCTTTGAGAGAGAGAATGCTAGTTCTAAATGTAAATTTCACCACAAGAAGAGCTCTATGTTGAAATTATGCTTATAAGAAGAGGTGGGTGAATCAATATGAGATACTTTTTACTTTAAATGAATTCATTAATCATTCAATAACTTTAAAATAGTAAATGCATGTAAATTCAAATCACAATNAGAAACCCTTGTGGGAGAAAACCACAAAAAATTATCTTTATAAATGTCTGTAGGCACCAACCTATTGTTATAAATCTTGTAGGCACCAACCTACTAGAGACACCAATATCTTCAACTGAGATCCAACTCAAAAATATATTTTTTGGGCACCAATCTACTGGAGACACCAATCTCCTCAGCTAAGCACCAACTCAATAAGAACTGTATAAGCACCAATCTAATATCTTCATACACATAGTACTTCTGAAATCACCTATATGCTTCATACTTCTTGCATTTCACAACATCATCATACCCTTAACTTTCATGTTCTAGCACCTCTCCTTGCTTCATATCCCAGGCATAGCTTCAAACCCTAGTCAGATTTAGCCTTCATGCCCTAGGGAACCTCATAACATCTTTCCCAGAATATAATTCCACACTGCAACATCACAAACTTAAAATAACGCACTTTGCATCATCATAGACCTTAGTCCTTCATAGTGCACCCTTAAAACTCCAAGAAAAATCCTCTTGTGCACCTTTAGACCACGAGAATATTCCTCAGCTCCTCTTGCACACTCAAAATCTCTTCTGCGCACTTGTACTTGCTCTTCTTTCTTGGATTCTCTTCAAATTCACACATATATCTTGTATTTATAATGTTTATGCATTCACTAATGGGGCCAAGTTATAAAACTAGCTGGGTCGACCTGTGCTTTCTTGCTTGGTTGATTTGAAATAATCTTTCATAATTCCTCATTCTTATGGAGTTAGAGGGATTCACATATACTATTGGAAAGGTATCAAAATAATATTTTCAACCATATATCATATGCTCCTATATGAACTAGATCTTCAGAGTAAAAAGGCCTTAAAAAATAGGGTATCCAAACTAAGCATAAAAAATCCAAAAACAATATTTACAACAATATCCATCTTGCAATATTTATCTTGGACATCTGTAGTCTCCCCCTGTTTTTGACATCAATGAAAACACGATTTCCAACAATTTCCCCCTTTTTCATTTATGAAAACCCTTAGTCAATTTTATAATACTCCCCCTGTCTACAATTCTTCCTTTGTTTGCAACTTCTCCCACTTTGACATCAATGGCAAAGGGTTTCTCCCCCTGAGCTTGTGCTTCCATTTACTGACGAGATGACAGGGATATCAGTCCCATCTTATGTCTAAGATATTCAAATGTATCTATGGTAAGGGGTTTGGTAAAATATCCGCAACCTGTTCTTTGGTGGAAATGTATTCCAACTTGACACTTTTCTCGGCTACATGTTCTCTCAGTAAGTGGTACTTGATGGGAATATTCTTCATATTTGAGTATATAACAATATTCTTTGAAATGTTGATTGCACTTATGTTGTCACAAATGATTGAGATTGTCTCATCATATTCAACCTTGATATCCTTCAGTGTCTACTTCATCCAAAGAACTTATGTGTAAAACGATGCCGCTGCAATATATTCGTCTTCTGTTGTGGATAGAGAGATTGAATTTAGCTTCTTGGTCAACCATGATACTAGATAGTTTCCTAGAAATGATTCTCCTCCACTGGTACTTTTCTTGTCATCAATACTTCCTTCCCAAATTGCATTTGTATATGCTATTAGAGTGAAGTCCTTACTTCTTGAATACCAAAACCCAAAGTCTAATGTGCCTTTAGATATCTGAATATTCTTTTTTATTGCTTGCACATGTGTCTCCTTTGGTGCAGATTGAAATGTTTCAACCAATCCTACTACTTGCATGATGTCTGGCCTTGATGTTGTCAAATATAGTAGGCTTCCAATCATTGACCTGTATAGTGTTTGATTTTGTTATGGAGATTCATCATCTTTTCTCAAATTACATCTTGTGATAATGGGTGTACTAACATCTCAAATTATTTTTTCATTTCTTCTGCAAAGTTTTGGCTCACTCTATCATCATTACTTCCAAATATGATATCATCCACATAAACCACAATGATTAACATATTTTAATTGTCTATTTTGATGTAAATATTTTTGTTTACTACACCTCTTTTGAAACCTTGTTGTTGCAGGTATTTGTCAAGTCTTGAATACCAAGCTTGGGAAGCTTGCTCTAGTCCATAGAGTGTTTTCTTCAGTTTGCATACATGATCTTTGTTTTATGACAATTGAAATCCTTTTGGTAGTTCAATATATACTTCTTATAAATTTCCATTTAGAAATGTTGACTTGACATCCATTTGATAGACTTTGAAGTTCTTGAAACACACAAATTCCAAAAAGATTCTGATTACTTCTAATCTTGCAACTAGAGTAAAGGTTTCTTCAAAGTCAATACCATCAACTTGAGCATACCTTTTACAGACCAATATTTATTTATTTCTTACTATTTGTCCATGTTCGTCCAATTTTTTTGTAAAGACCCATTTGGTTCCAATCACAATTTTTCTTTTGGTATAGGAAAAATTTCCCATGTCTTATTCTTCTCAATCTGATTTAGTTCTTCTTTCATAGAATTAACATTTTTACCTCCCATTCCTAGGGGTAACTAAGGAGACGATGTCTCGAGTCCCTTGGGTTGTAGACATGGAGTAATGAGAGGAAAATGAGTAGGTAGAGGCCCCTATAATACCACATGTCACCATTTGATCAATATAAGCATCATCCACCACACCATCTTGTCTCACAGAGGACAACAGGTCTTGCTCCATGAGGTAACAAGTCTGGTGTTGTGGTAAGTGTCATTCTAATAAATGAAGCATTTGAACATATTGCAAAGGGTTCTTTCTTGTTTTTGAAAACGTTTGCTTGGAAATTATTCCCTTTGCCTCATTTCACCTTGGTGGTTGACATGTTGTCCTATTAAGTGGTCACCCTCGGGAAAAGGGTTGCTACTAGGTGGTCTCCTAGAATGGTTATTGTATCTCTCCTGCACATACTTATCACTTTCCACACTTCTTCATTTTTCATCTCCTCATCTTTTGGTTTTTCAGGCATATTGACCCGAGAAGGGCTTGTACCTCATTTCATGGGAGGAATGGTCTAAATGAATAGAGGTAGATTGTAGATACTATAAAAGAATGAGAAAATAATGCTAAAAATAAAGTGAACATAGAAAATGAGGAGCATCAAAATCTGGCCCAACCTAAGCTCTACCTACTCAGTGCCCGCCTCGGTCCCAAATTGCAAATGATAAAGCTTGAAACCTTATAAAGGGGAATATAAAATTACAAATAAAGGGAAGAATGGATTGGAAATATGGATAAGAAGGGGTCTAGGGAAAATAAAACCTAAATAATTGGTAACTAAAGAGCAAGCACACCCTCTACAAAGGAACCCATAAATGAGACAATATGAGCCCTTGTATGTCAAGAAACCCCATGCCCAAAAGTCACACCTCCATCCACATCATACTCCTTACATGACTTAGAGAGGGTCCTCTTGGGAAAAACTCCTTGACTTGGGGAATTATATACCCAATAGGTCACCATGACAAGCCTGCCATACCTAAACTTGGAAATTTGTATAAGGTCTTTGAGCATTTGTTTTTTTGAAAGGGGGGATTTTATGCACATGTTTGGGTGGTTCTTTTATTATATATGGCTTACTTGGAATGATACTTGTGACTTGTGGACCCTTGGAGGGAAATTTGTTTGTCTTTGCAAGGCATTTCTAGGTGAAAGTATTTTCGTGAAGGCACAAGGTTACTTGTACCTTCATAGGGGCATGAAGCCCACATGTTGAATGATGCACCCCTCCCATTGGACACATGGGAGGATGAACGTTTCCTTTGGAGGTTCTTGGACACCATGATATGATTACATGCTATCTCCTTGCACCTCAATGTTGGCCTTGGAAGGCCTAAAATTCCATCTTCTATGCTCTAGACGTCACATGGAAGCTAGGGTTTTTTATGGGGTTCTCATGGTTGATGGTGATGTGAGATGGATTTATGGAGAGAGAGACACTTGGAATGAAATAGAGCACTTGGTGGCATGGCACATGGCCTTTGGAGGCCTAACAATATTCACCAAATGGTTCAACATCTTTCTAGGAGGCCTAATGTCACCCTTTAGGGCATGATGTCACCCCTAAAAGGGGAAATTACTTTATGCATTTTTAATTTTAAGTTGTAAAGGAAAAATAGGGACGGTCAAACTTTCTAATTTGATGTCGACTTTTGGAAAAGTGGACAAATTGGTTTTTAGTGATATTGTATAAATAAAGTTCACTTTTATTTCATTTAAACATAACTCTCACTTGAGAATTACATAACATTGGCTGAAATTTTCGCCCTATTCGGGAATTTTTCTCTATCTCTCTCTCTTGGTGCATTTTGGATGATCTTTCTTGTATTTTGGTGAAGAAAATCTAGGCGCTATCTCTGGGATGATTTATTCTTGGAATGTTGGTGGAATATTCTTGATAAGGAATGGTTTCTTCATGCTTTTCTTGGAATAGGTAAGAAATTTATGCATTAATTGTGTTATTCTCTTCTTGTTTCAAGCTAAATTTGTCTAAACCCTTGGAGGAGTATAAGGGTATACACCCTCCATCAAGATCTACTTTTTTATCATTGAATGAGCCATTTTGTAAAGGTTGCTAGAAGGAGTAAAAGGGCTTACACACTTGTAGATTTACCTTGTTAGTTTTTATTTTTTCTCTAGGGAATAAAAGGGATTACACCCCTAGAGAAGTAACAAACCCTATATATTACACAAGATACTCCATTAACCCAAATGATAAGGAACTAATCTACTTGCATTGGAGATATAATATTGTTGCATTGGTATACATGAAATATTGAGATATTGCAATTGTCTAAGTTGGATTTGATTCTACATGCTATAAGCCTTCTTGTTTCCTAGGGGCATCTTGATTGGCCTAGTAATTATTATTTTTGTTAAAAATTAATTCTACATCCATTAGGGCTGCTGAAAAATCATCTTTTCTTCTATTGCTCACTATTCTACCACTAAAATTCACTTGCAAGTTGCCATAATTAAACTACTTGTTATTGGCTATCTTTTGGGTGGATTGTTTTCTAATTTTGGTGGCTAGAAGTTGCTTCTATAGAAATTGTTTGCTACAAACATTAGCTTGTTATAAAAACTTTTTTATAACATCACATAACATCCCCTTAATCACCACCAAAGTCTTTCTTTAATTATTGGAAGTTTGACTAGTCATTGCTAGCTTTGTTTTTGATATCTTGTATTAGATTTTGGATGGTTAAATTTGTAGCTATTAACGTCATTCATTGTGGATATATATATTTATATACTACTGCAATTTGGGACAACAAGGATTCTTGCTTGATTCCCCTTGATTAAAGGATTTATTTATCATCTTTTTTCTTGTTCCAGGCAAGGCTAACATTGTTTTGCAGGTATCTAACACTTGGAAACCATTCACCTTCTTACAAGACTCATTATCAAGCCTTTCTTCATCTCCAAATTTGACCTATAGGGGTGCTCATTCATAATATTCTCACTTTCCATCTCGATTCCCCTAGGTTCATCGTGATTCCTCCCTTTTGGTGATTGCATTGTCACTAAAGCGAGGGGAGTGTCTATCTAATGTGACAGTGGGTAGGTAATCCCGTAGTTGTCTCACCTTTGTGGTTTGGGTTGGGATTTACCCAAGCTACAATCTGTACGATAACAAACCCAATGCTTATCTTCACTAACTTGTGTAAATTTCTTGGGATCTATTTTAGATAGAAAATAAAATTTCAATTCTCTTCTAGTCTGAACTCTTGTATCTATATCACCAAAAATCTAATTTTTTGGATGATACTTTTGAACAAATCTAGATGGCGTCTTTGGATTTTTGCGTTCTATTTCTTCTTGTTCTTTATTTATTTTTTTTCTTCCTCTTCTTTTTCCTTTTCTTGTTCTTTGTAGATTGACTCTTCTGTATCTTCATTTGTTTGCGACTTTTCTTTTTGAGGTATTGCTTCATCCACTCTTACATTAATACTATATACAACCTTGCACAATATTTCAATTTCATAGCCAAGAAACATACCTTCATCTATTTAGGAATCAAAATTGCTTAAATTATCTTCATTTCTCTTTATATAGCACTTGCTTCCAAACACTTTGAAGTATTTGACTGTAGTTGGTCTAACTTTGACTCTAAGGTGTCTTTCTATTGTTCACTCTAATTTGTGCTCTAAAAATGTAGACTGTTTTGTTGATTACTTCTCTCTTAAAGGTGTCTGATAGTTTGGCTTCATTCAACATTGTTCTAGCCATTTATTGTATAGTTCTATTCTTCCTTTCTATAACTCCATTTTTTTGTGGAGTCCTTGCTGCCAAAAAATGTCTCTTGATTCCATGATACTCATAGAATTCATCAAATTTATAAGAGGTGAACTCACCTCCTCTATCCAATCTTAAGCACTTGATTGTTAAATCAGTCTCATTTTCAACTAGGGCTTTGAAATCTTTAAACTTCTCAAATGCTTCATATTTTTCTTTAAGAAATGCAACCCATGTCATTATTGTGTAATCATTAATAAGCAACATAAAATAACTCTTGCCTTTTCAAGTTTACGTTCTTGCTGGACCACAAAGGTATGTGAGTACAAGTTCCAATAGCTTTGATATTGAGTACTTTATTATGTTGCTTCTACAGTCATGTGCTATGTGCCAATAATTATTGCACTTATAACATTAAACCCTAAGGTGCAAAGCCTCTTGGGCCTTAGGATTAAACCTTCAATATAGAGACCTCTAGGGTGCAAAGCCTTTTGTGCCCTAGATGTCATTACCCCCTCTTATAGATGAAATAAGTCAAGGATCAAAGACTAGGATCAAAACCCTAAGGTGAAAATCCTCTCGGGCCTTAGGTCCTTGAGTCCTAGCAAGATAATGCTTTCAAAAAACTTCAACAAAAAAAACATATGAAGGAGAAAAAGACTTATGTATCCTCCCTATGGTTTCACTAAAACAAAGTAACATGCAACACGATAATAATTATCACCTTAAAACATTATCAATGACATCAAATTGCAACAATACTTACTTATCCAAGTTACTAGGAAAATAAAACCATAGTTGCAACAACATACCATCCAAGAAAGAAAAATCATCCACAAAGATCCTTCTTCAACAAGTGCGCATGAGATCCAAGAGATAAGAAAGAGTGGAGAGAAAATTTTCTATCTCTCCCACATAAGTGTGAGGTAAGAATGTGATGATGAATACAAGGTTGAGTGCTAGCCTTATTTATAAGGAAACCCTATCGCTCAAATAGTAAAAAATGTCAAAAGTCTTGTCTACAAGTGGGGTCGACCCCTCAAGTTAGCCTATAAAAATGTAAAAATAATGAAAATAATACATAAATGGTCAAATGTGTGGTGACAACATGCCTCCAATGGGCTAGGAGGGCCTCTCCAAGGCCATGTGTCATTGTCTGAGGTGAAAATGTGGTGGAAGAATGTTATCCCACATCTCTAGTCATCACTTGTATCCACGTGGCAGCAAACCCCATCATCTTTGTCAAACCCTAGCATGACATAATCATCTAAATTCCCAATGTCTAAGGTGCAAGGGGTGGCGTCCAAAGAGGAGAATGTTGTATATCACCTTTGTGTGTCTTCCAATAAACTCCTGTGCAATGCCATCCATCCAATGCATGATAATATCTAGGGAATAAAGCCCAGGGTGTGGGATTCATGTCCATCTCTTTTCCACCATGAGCATATCTATCAAAATCAAGCCCATATGTCCATCATCCAATGTATAGAATATGTGAGAGCCAATGTATGAATGTGTCAAGTCACTGGGTGACTCAATGCTCTGCATCACACATGCCATATCCTGCAAGAGAGGCCCAAAGCCCTGGATGAAATCTTGGGGTGCCCTTCAGGAACCATGTTAGGGTTATCCAGATCAAAACAAAATATGAAATCAACTAAATACAATGCTCATAATATATACTAGTCCTTGAATATTACAAAGTAAGTTGTTACTTAAGATATAACCCACAAGAATAATTCACATCAAGTATCCCCTTCAAATTTCACAGTAGCTTGGGACTTTATGTAAGTTGGAAAGTTTGAATATGGGAGGAACTTCACTCTAACCCTATTAGGTGTGCCAACCAAAACAATGTAAGAAAATACCCAAGTATAGGGATATGTCCCAGAGGAAGCAACGAAAGGAAATAATCCTTCAAGAGTAGTTGTGATAGAGGTATGTGTTGGAATTACTTCATGTCTCATGGTGTCATTGAATCCATTTTTATGATGCATTTGTGGAGGGTGCACTTTCTCTTGAGTTACCACTTTCTAAGCACTAATTTTTTCTAACCCCATTAATATTCCTTTTTATTTGTCCTATTATCATATTTGCAAGTCCCCTTTATAAGGTTCAAGCTATATCATCACTGCTTTGGAACTGGGGTGAATGCGGAAAGGGTAGAGCTCAAATTTGGACTGGATATTGAGAGTCCTTTGCTATTCTTTATTTATTCTGATTTTTCTTAGTATTTGCATTCAACCTCATGCGTAATGTAAGGGAGCAAATGTGGGATAAAGACACTCGGGGGGATGTTTCCTCTTAGGGTAAAGGGTGTCAAGCTGCAAAGGATATATGGAAGGAATTGATTGATGAATGATGATAATTGTTGGGGAAATAGGCTTATCATGAGAAAGTGGGAGCCAACATTAGACTCAACAATGCGCTCAAGGTGATAAAATGCAATTACAACTTGACATTTCCAGTAATGTTATTTTTCATAGATCTAGTCCCTTGGGCCTGAAAAAGCATAAAACGATACCAAGGAAAACTCTTCTAGCCACTAGTGACCAGAGTGTTCCTTTTTCATAATTAGTCTATTTTTTCAGAAAAGGATTAAACTTATACTGAAATAGACGTCTTTTCAAATCCATTTAATGAGTATGAAAGAGACAAGCTCACTCAACAATCTTTTCATTTTAAGGAGTCTGAAACAAGCTTAACTAAGACTCTAGTATGTTGTTCTGAGCAACACATAATGGAGGGAGTCCCATAGGTAGTGGTTAGAATGAGATTGAGTAAGAAGAATGAGGTTCAAACGAAAAGTCGTAATGGGACTACAAGGGACTGCCGTACCTATGGATTAACTTCTACATGGGCACTAGATGCAAAAAGTGTTCTAACTAGGGTACCCATGTTTTGATAAGTCTCTACCACTTAATAATGACACTTATAGTAATAATGAGAAGGTTCTATGTCACTAAAAAAAGGGTTCATACCCAGGGGAGATGAAGCATGGTCATAGGACAATGAAAAAATGCAACGGTGAGGTGAAAACCTATCCTATATGCCAGTTACAATATATACCTGCCAGAGGCACAAAATGTCTAAAGAGCACTGGAAATTCATTATATCCTTAAAAAACCACTTCTAACCAAGTTTGACACTGCATAATTAGTCCATATGGTTTCCGAAATAGGAAAAATAGGGTGAAAACTATACAGAGTGGGTAAATTTTTTCTACAAATAGTAAAAATAACAAGTTTTACCATGTCATTTTGATTTTTTTACCCACATAGTGCTTTTGATGCCATTTCACCCATGATTTTCCAGTCATGATTCCGGGAGATACAAGTGATGAAATTGGAAACTATCTAGGCCAAGTAAGTGCCCATCCCATGCTCTTTCATTTTCATGACTTAAATTTAAATTTTAGTCTTCAATTTTTTAGTTTTGGAGGTCATAAAGTAGGAAAATGGGTGTACGCGAGCTATAGTTCATCAGGCCACGTATACGATCCCATGTACACAAGAAAATAGAATCATGCCCACGTATATCGAGCCCTATACATGATTGTTCAAATGGTAGCTTGTTGGGCACATGCCTATTTTGAGGAAATACCCAATTTTCGTAAGGAAAGGCATAATTTTGGAGAAGAACAATTAGCAGGAAGAACAACACATGCAAAGAAAATATGCATGCAAAGGAGGAAAGCATGCAAGGTGCACAAACAGGAAAACCTAACCATGCTAGGGTTAGGGTTTTGGTAGAGATTGTAATGACTAATAATCTTGTAAATTAGTATAAGTAAGAACCTAGGAGGTCTAGGTCGGGGTTGCTGAATAATGGTTCTAATTCTGTTATTCGATGATTGTAGTTGAGCTACTACTGTAAAATATATTGAGCTGTAGAAGAGCCAAGTATGACATATTTTGAGGGTTATATCATAGGATGAGGAGCCTAGTGTGATCTAGTCTGTCTCATTGAAGTTATTGAACCTTTTCATGATTGTATGATTGGAGATGTAGTGCACACAACGCCATATTTTGCAGCAAACCTAATAAAAGAGCAGAGAAGCAAGATATTTATGGACGTATCCCAGGAGGGGGTGAACCATGGAAAAACATGTGTTATCTGCAATGTTTATTGCATGTGTACTTCTATTAGTGATTAGTTTATAAATGAATGAATGGTTAAGATGAATGTGTTAGAATGCATGCATGGCTTAAAAGATGAATGAATCTTAGGAATAATAGAAGGAACAATCAAAATAAGGCATGAAGAATATCAAGTAAAATCCCAGATCCCCAGTCTTTCCTAGAATACAAGCACTTGAGCTTTGTAGTCACCCATAAAGCTATCTCAGGTGAGACTGTGTAGTACACTCTATGTGTTGTGTTGCCTTCTGGTTTACCAGGAGGGCTGATAGTTTTAGAGGGTTTTGTTGGAACCTTGATTAGATCTGAACCTGGGCCAGAATAAGAGTAGAAAGAGAGAAACAACCCAAAATAGCTCCCATACAACTCAGTGAACATGTTTTTTAAGAAAAATGACTCAAAAAATTGATGTTTCCTTTGCAAGATGGTGATTGAAAGGAGAGAAAGAGAGCATGAGGATTTTGATGCTGCAGTTGAAAGAGATATGAGGGCCCAACAAGCATTGAAAATATGTGGGATGTATAAATTTTGGGCCATAAAAGGAATGAGGGCACAAGCGAGGTTTCTCTAAACATTTATAAGATAATGGGATCCAGAGACAGAGGCTTTCAATCTCGATGGGAAACCATTAATAATTGAGGTGGATGATATTTATTTCATTACAGGTTTGTCTCGTTGGGGAGATATGGTAAATCTCAAGGATCGACGGGCTGGAGGTGGGGTGAATATAGAAGAGTACATCTCCACCTACTGTGTTGTAGATACAAATAAAGTGGGGAGCCAACTCCCTATTAGGAAAATTGAGAACCTGAGCCTACAAATTATCATCCTAGTGCTCAAACAGATATCGGGATCGACCTCGTTACATTAGGAATTAAGGCCACTTATGTTTTATGTTGTGGAGTGTTTGAGACCCATAGTTTATGATTGGAGTACCTTGTTGTTGAATAACATTAAAATCCAACTTACGCACTACAAAATAGGGAGGATGAGGAAATTTGGGTTTTCCTCCATTTTACGTAGTTTTTTCTTCGAGAGGATTCCATCCCTTAGTCCTATAGTGGAAGTTATTCCACATGGTATACACAATCCAACCATGACTCGATGGATCGAGGTGATGATGCAGTTGAGAGGTGGTAGGGTTCCAACCCCCTACAATGACGAGTTCTTTCACTGGTGGAGACGACAAATCATTGGCATCGATGACTATCCCTATGAGGTAATCGACTATCGAGGGAATCAGGACATACCATTACCACTAGGATCCGCCTTCGGGGAGATCGGTAAGAATTTTAATTTTAGTATATTTCATTTTTTTTTTATTTTTTTTATTTGATAAGTGCAAAACAAAAAAACAAATATTTTTGGCATGGTATCATATACTAATAGTTATTTCTCTTATGCAGATGTGGGACAATGACGATCAGATGGATACCCATGAAATCGATGCATGGTCCAAGGGGAGGAGATGGAAGGTAGGGATGCATAACGAGTGCTTTAGAACGTGAAAGGAAACCTATCACGTCTGACGCACATGATTCCTATGGTCTAGGTCAAGGATCTGCATGAGGCTATGTAGAGTAAGGTTGTAGGTGTACCCCGTGCATAGGTGAGACTCTTTTGAGGTCTCTCTAACGCTATATTGTGCTATCATGACACACACCTGGGACTGCAGGCTTAGACGCCATGGTCATTTGATGTACCGACCATATATATGTGTTGAAGGCTACACGCTTAATTTTGTAGTACGATACCATGTTTTTTGAACTTGATGAATGAAATACAATAATTTTTCGTCTTCAATTTTTCTAATGTATCTTACAATGGATGAATGTATGAATGTGTGTTTCCTTTGATTAATTATGTAACAAATTTAGATCTAAAATGTAATTAGCATATGCATCAGATACTTGATTATAACTTCTAGGGACATGATTATAAGTAATGAAATCAAAATATCATTCCAAAAGTTGTACCCGAAGGAATCGTCAGAGTAACATATGATCCCTAACCTGATACTCGTCATTTAATTGACACACAACTAACTGGGAGTCCGAGTAAATCTCTAGATATTGAAGACCCTGCAAAATGGCGTCACATAATATATCAATGATGGCGATATACTCAACAACATTGTTTTTCGTTGGCTCAAGACAAATTCCTCCTGAAGACACTGTCGGGTGAAATATATGATATCTATTTCGACATTAAATTGTCAACCCAAGGCTCGTAGGCTTCGAGGTGCCAACACTATATGTGCAGGTCTATAGCTCTAATCTAGCCTAGCCTAACCTAATCTAATGCCAATAAACTCAAATAATGAAGAGCTTTAACTTAAATTTACAGAGTAATCTACAACTATGAATGGCAAGATCTTTATTCTAAGTAATAAAGTATTGAAGAGAAATCTATCACTATGAACAATTAGTCTAAGCAAGAAACTCTTTGAATAAGCAAGCGATCTTTGAATAAGTAAACACTCCTTCAACATCAATTCTTCAAAGTGAACCCTATATTAAGACAAACTCACAATTAATCTTATCTTATAGGGATCAAACCCTATCCTTACACTAATATACTACAGTATATAAACCTTGTGCAAAGAGATTTGAAATCAGCTCCTATCCTATCACTCTGGTGTTGGAAATAAAATTGATAATTTATGCAAATCTATAAACTCATAACTAGTACTAATTAAAAATCATAACTCAAAATCGTAACTAGGACATAATTGAAAATCATAATTAAAAATCAACTCTGATACTAGCATTCTAATGCTGAAAATAAATTGAACAGTTCATGTAAATATACAAGAAGTAATTGGCCTAATTTAATAAAGTAGATGTGGCTAAAAGAAACACTGCATAAGTAACCGAACTATGGAATGATTTACAATTTTATAAATAGAAACAAAGAGCTAGGAGTAAACAACTTATAAGAAAATGAATTACAACCTGCAAGCAAGGTATTGTGAATCTAAATAAAAACAAGTAAACATGGACTCTGTCTAAATTGCTATTTTGCAGAGTGATTTACAACTTATGAAAAAGAGACATGATGACATAATTAAACAGTTTATAAGCCAATAAACTACAACCTGTAATCAAAATGTTAGGAATCAAAACATAAACAAGTAAATATGGACGTCCACACATGCTCTGTGATACACACAAAATTTAGCAAGTGAGATGCAATTAGAAGAGATATACAATGGCACGATTTAAACAAGTAATTCGAAAGTGAAGAGATATACACAATGATACGAATTAAACAAACAATTCGAAATTGAAGAGATATGAAAGGAAAATATACAGAAGAAAATATATACTGATATGAACAACTACCCGAACCACTGGTGCCCCCCCCAGAAGGTCGTGGCACTACTTCACTAGAAAAACACAGTCACATAATTAACACAACATTGGTATTAATCATAAAAAACAGAGTTTACAACCAATTTGAAGATAATGTCCGTGTATATAAATAAAATCCCGTCTGGCTGGTGGCATAGACCAACAAGTATTTATATATCTCATACAGAGCTTAAGAGGTTGGCCACTGGAAGGGTCGACACTCTCTAAAGACAAAAATACATTAAATTCCATTAACATAAAGCATCTTTTCCAACAGTTTCGTGCGCTCAAAATAACGGCCGCTACAACCACCCAAGTCTGAATGTGTCGAGCTCCATAGCTGGAGGGCATGAGTGGGCACAAAACCCATTTTCCTGATTCGTCCATCGAAGCTCACCGATATGCTAACCGCCAACTCCACTACACTCTGAGTGTCAGATGGAGTACCAGATCAAGGGTTGGAGGGCCGGATAGAGGACCATGAACTGTTCTCAATCCTTCCACAATTTTAGGAAACAAATTGTATGGGATGTAATTGGGAATATTGGGCACAAAACCCATGTGCCAGATTTTTCTGATTCAACTTCATCTTCCCACAAATTGAGATCGAAGTTAACTACCTGGAAAAAGGGCCGGATGAAGGTCCAGATGAAGGTCTAGATGGAGGTCCAGATGAAGGATTGGATGGAGGGATGGAACACATTTTTTTGGCATGTTGCAAGCAAACAAGAAACCTTAGGACATTGTAATCATTTAATTGAATACGAATTAACATAAAATCATTACAAAATGATAATTACACATACCTCATGTTGTTCCATGGCGAATTGATGCACAAAACTTGATAATACCTTTAAAAAGAGATAAATAAGAGCATAGAGTGTATAACTTCCATATGAAAAAAGGAATTTGGGCATCAGAAAAATAGGCAAAACATAGAGTCATCATTTCCCCCATGCCTAAGAGTTTGCAGGTCCCTCTGTAACAAAAATGGGTCTCCATACATAACTATACTTCTGAAGGAGGGGGTAGATTAGCTTTAGAGGCCTCTCACTCATGTCCTAGATAATTTACCTTTGCTTGAAGGACAACATTGTCATGGTGAAAATGTTGATCCATGGTTTCACATTCTACAAGATGTTGGATCAGCTGAGCATTCCCTTTTTTCAATTTCTCAATAGTTGGGAATCAATCAGATTGTTCAAGAGAGGAAGGCTTAGGCTTCGTAGTAGATGTAGAAGGTATGCCACATTTGGTAGAAGGTGTAGGAATCTAAGGAGAGGGGGTAAAAGTGTCTTTGAGAGGAAGACTCAGTTTGATAAGTGTAAGCAATCTTCCCTTACATTATATATAAACATAGATAAAAAAAAATGCACATCAGGCTTATTAATTATACACACATAAAATTATGTCAGCAGTATAAATCTTATCATGCAAATAAAAACGACTGCTGATATAATAGCCTAAGATATTGTAAAAAGACAATATGGGAGAATTTGATAGAGATCCTACTTCCTCTTCTCATGGGATTGTAATACAGATGGGCAGTGTTTAGCATTTTTTAGCTAAGGAACCCCCTCCCCCACTCCTAAGTATTGTGACACTTCACAATCAAAGATATTGGAAACCGATCAATTCTCCCAATAGCCTAAGATTTACAGTTTCCAAGTGTAGAGATAAATTTCACACATTAGTCTAACAATATGGTTAAAAATATGGCCCCACCTGTAGGAAAAAACATCCTACATATAGTTAAGAAGAGGTAGGCGAGAGAGTCTTAAGATTGTCTTAAAGTTAGTTCCCAGTGGAAGATTAATGGAGTTCATTTACCTTTTCTTAACCATGCATACTTCTTTTCAGCGTTGCCTACAAGTAGTGTCGTACATTAGGACAAGTTTTAAGATTATGAATTTTATTCATTGTTTTTCAAATCATCACCCTCGCTAGGTAGAATGCCCCGCTTCCAGCAAGCCTATTCAGTACTCCGATGAGTTTACCTAGTCATACCATAGGCCGATACCCGCTGCCAGCATACCTGTTTAGTATCCCGACGGGTTAGCCTCTTACACCCTTTTATAGTAGAGACTGGTCCATTGTATTTTAAGATTTGTGTATAAATAATGCTTTTTGCAAGAAGATGGGGAGGCAACTCTAAATTTTTATTTTTATTTTGGACTGGGATGGTATTTAAGTTATAGGATGACTCTTCTTTATGTATTCCTTATATATTGTGCTGATGTAAGGGATACTTAAGTGGGCGTGGCCAATCTAAATATATGGTATAGTCAAGCATTTTTAATGTGTAGTGGATGGTACCATTGGAAAAAAACATAAAGGTATCTTCAGTCCCCACTCACTTTCCTCTTTTTTGAAGTTATATTGATGTTTCCATAGTTAACCACTAATCAAACCTTCTTACTACTCTTTCATAAAGATACTTTACTCACCTACTCGTATCTCTTGGATGGACTGTACTAGTAGCCTCTAGGTTTGATAAAATAAAATGTCACTTCCTTATGTCCTCTAATGGTGGAGGTTATGAGCAACTGCCATGAAATATGCCTTGAGAGAAAGGAAGATAGAAATCTAAAAAAAATGGCTAATTTAAAGAAAACAATTTCTAATCATCATAATAATATTCATTATTCAATTGGTGCTTAAGGAGACAATGTATTTTAAGCATCACAACATCTTCTTTTGAAGTAAAATAATTCCCTTTCCGTCTCCTTGGAGTTGTCCACTTGTTGTTAGATGAATACCTGCAAAAAATTTCTAAAACTGTTTGTCAAAAACCACACTCTAAAACATAAAAAACCAATGAGATCCATGAGATCAAGTCACATGCATATGTATCTCATAGTTCTTTTATTAAAAAAAAATGTAAAATGAGGTTGCATTATAATTTAAGCTAAACTAACAACATGCACCTTTTATTTATTATCCTACTCTACCTAAAATGAAAGGAAAATATTTATTCAAGTGTAAGAACTTGTCCAATGTAACCATGTGTGAAGCAAGATAAGAAACATACCCATATCCACATATGAAAAAGTTACCGCAATGATTACCTGGATATGAAGAACCAACCAACCTACTTGTTTTGACATCAGAAGGTGTTGAAGAAGAGAATAGTATTGTGGCCTGATGACTTCTTGAAACCAAATTTCAATGTAATATTGATGTTCATCAACATTAATTTCTATGCTATCCTTCATCATGCTATGCATATCCTCTTCTTCTAGATGATTAATTTCTGAAGTACATAAAGGATCTGCTGAGATGGATGTTGAGAACTCCTCAATATCAAGTCTTAGTGATTGCTCTCCATCGGATGTAGTCCATAATTTTTCAGATTCCTTCACAGTTTGGCAAGGAAAATCATTTTGGAGCTCATAGGACCTTGATTCTTCTAATATTTCCAGAGAGGTAGACAAGTTCTTGACTATTGTCAAGATGTGTTCTTCCCGAAAAGAAGAAATCCCAGTTGTTGCTAGGATTTGAGAGAGTTCTTCCAAACTAATGGTTACCTTCAAATTCATTCTGTTGGTTGATGGATCCTGCCTCACATAGGGATTAGTGTTTGGTGTTCTTAAAACACCCAATTTTTTTTTATTATTATATATATTTTTAAGATTTTAATCACAACTACCTAAAAAATGAAATACATATTTAAAGCAGATTTGCGCAAACCAAACACACCATGCTTGCATAAAATAAATCACACTTGCAGGAAAGAAATCAAAGCATAAAATAAAATACGATTGCAGGAATGAAAGAAAACTCACACGTGTATGAAAGTAAACGCACTGAAAGGAAAAATAAACACACTTTGTGAAAGGGAAGAACACTTGCATGAAAGAGATAAAACTTGCATAAAAGAAATAAAAGAAATAACTCTTGCATTAAAATAAGCACACAGGCAGGAAAAATAAGTTGCGGTAAAGTAAGCACACTGTGCAGGAAAGAAAGCACGCTTGTGGGAAAGTAAATTGCAAGAAAGTAAGCAAACTGAGAAAAGTAAACAAATTAAGAAAAGTAAGAAAACTTGCAGAAAAATCAAACACTCTTGTGGAAAGGGAACAACAAGGCTTTGGAGCAACCCATTGAAATGGATGCACATGTTCTTACCTCTCGTCTTAAAGTTTCTCCTCCCCTGTGCTGTGTAATTAAAGGCAACCTACCTACCTACACTCTAATCCCTTTAGTACCTCCCCGACAACGATGCCAAAAATGTCAGGTGAAATATATGCTATCTATTTCGACATTAAATTTTCAACCCGGGGTTCGTAGGCTTCGAGGTGTCATCACTGTATGTGTAGGTCTAGATCTCTAATATATCCTAGCCTAGCCTAATCTAATGCCAATAAGCTCAAATAATGAAGAGATTTAATTTAAATTTACAAAGTAATCTACAACTATGAATGGTGAGCTCATTATTCTAAGTAATCAAGTCTTGAAGAGCAATCTATCACTATGAACAATTAGTCTAAGGAAGAAACTCTTTGAATAAGAAAACAATCTTTGAATAAGTAAACACTCCTTCAACATCAATTCTTCAAAGTGAACCCTATATTAAGACAAACTCACAATTACTCTTATCTTACAGGGAGAAAACCCTATCCTTACACTAATCTGCTACAATCTATAAAGCTTGTGCAAAGAGATTTGAAATAAGCTCCTATCCTATCACTCTGGTACTGGAAATAAAATTAACAATTTATGCAAATCTATAAACTCATAACTAGTACTAATTAAAAATCATAACTCAAAATCGTAACTAGGACATAATTCAAAATCAGCGCTCATCCTAGCATTCTAATGCTGAAAATAAAGTGAACAATTCATGTAAATCTATAAGAATTAATTGGCCTAATTTAATAAAGTAGTTGTGGCTAAAAGAAACATTGCATAAGTAACAAAACTATGGAATGATTTACAATTTTATAAACAGAAACAAAGAGATAGGAGTAAACAACTTATAAGCAAATGAATTACAACCTGCAAGCAAGGTATTAGGAATCTAAATAAAAACAAGTAAACATGGACTCTGTCTAAATTGGTATTCTGCAGAGTGATTTACAACTTATGAAAAAGAGATATGATGACATAATTAAACAATTTATAATCCATTAAACTACAACCTGTAATCAAAATGTTAGGAATCAAAATATGAACAAGTAAATATGGATATCCACACATGCTCTGTGATACACACAAAATTCAGGAAGTGAGCTGGAAGTTATACGAGATATACAGTGACACGATTTAAACAAGTAATTCAAAATTGAAGAGATATACACAGTGATACAAATTAAACAAACAATTCAAAATTGAAGAGATATGAAAGATAAATATACAGATGCAAATAT
>SNQJ01S0132494.1:14031-32031 GCA_010110895.2 Picea sitchensis | reverse complement strand
TAGCTTTATAAGCAGCTAACCAATCCATACCAATCAACAAGTTGTAAGATCTTAGGGGAAGTATGTTAAGGGTTGCTTGGTTGGGCAATCCATCTATAATGAATTTACAAGCTGGTACGACCTCTGCTACTTTTCTTTTGGTGCCAGTGGCTAGTTGTACCAACCATGGCTTAACATGTCTATCTGGTTGCAATTTACACTTATCAACAGTCTGAGGGGCCACATAACTCAAATTATAACCAAGGTAAATTAAAATAGAAACTATATGGTTGGAGATCATACCTTCCATCTCCACCACTGAAGCTTGGTGGTCGGTTTGTTTATTATCCAAAGTTGCATAAATCCGTGGCATGCTCCTAGCCACATCATTGACTGTGGTAGATTCTTGGATATCGTAGACTCTCCTACTATTTTGCTGTCTGTGTGGACAATCCCTCAGTAGATGTTCTTATCCACAACCCCAAAATTTCAAGGGTTCATTCTTTGGGTTATCAGTCTTTCCTGGGGTTGCTCCAAAAGGTTTATTTCCACTCCAGGGGGGGAAATTTTGCTGATATACACTTCTGTTAGGAAGGCTTATCCTAGAATCCTTCCTATAGTTCTTAAATCTTGAGGATTTGAACCCCTTCTTATTGAATCCCAAACTAATCTTCTTCTTCCAGTCCTCACGAGGTTCTGTCTGACTCCCAAACTGTTCATAAAAATACCTTGCCTTTCAGATATTGTCTTCTAAGGTCTTTGGATCATCAAACTCAATCCTGTTCCGGTAGGTATGAGGTAACCCACTAATAAATCGTTGCACTTTTACCTTTTCATCCTTTATGTAGGGTACATACCTCAACAACTCAAGGAATTTATTGACATATTCCTCTATGATGAGTTTTCCCAACCTGAGTTCATGGAACTCTTTAGTCTTTCCATCAAAGTATTTCTCTGACATATACTTCTTCTTAAAGTGTTTCTCAAACTGTTTCCATGATAAGTCCTCTTCATGGATTCCTTTCACATTCCCAAGGTCTTCCCACCAAATGGAAGCCTTTCCATTCAGGTTGAAGATGGTTATTCGAGCCTTGAAGTTTTCAGAGTAGTCATGGACTCTGAAGTACTTCTTTAAACCAAGAAGCCAAGATTCTGCCTCTTCCCCTTTCTCAATATCTCCATTGAAAGAGGGTGGTTTGGCTTTCTTGAACTCTTCAGGGTCATGACTTTTGGAATGCTTTCACTTCTTTCCTTTCCTTTGAGAATGTGAGCTAGTTTTTCCACTAAAGGATCCCTCAGAGTTGCCATTTTCCTCTCTAGAGGACTCTCTCGATGAGTGTCCATGGCTTCCAGGTTAGGCCTTCCTTGAGGTACTCCTCCTAGTGTGGCCACTTATGGGACCACATTTTTGTATCTCAGGTGGACTCTTACTTCTCTTCGTATGTCGTCGATCCACATGACTAGTTGTAGGTTCGTGCTGCAACTGCCTCTGTATATCGAATAAGCTCTGCAGCAAGACTGCATTAATTTCCATTTGTTTTTGTTTCTCTTTTATCAATCTCTCATTGTCGGCCTTGAAAATCTATAATTCGACCATGAGGCTCCTTACAGTTTCAGCCAGATCCGTAGGGGTTTCCACCGCTCTCCTTTCGTCAGATTCTTCGTCTCTATTATGGGAGCCCTCCCCCACTTCATGGTGCGTCACTAGCCTTTATACTTGTAGTTTTTCTGCGATTTACTGACTGCTTAAGTGCTGACAAAACAATGATCGTTAGCCAACAACATATTAGTTTACGAACAATGCACAATTCATATTTCTTAATACACACACATAGAAGAAGGTTTCATTCTTTTCTTCAGTAAAAGTTTAACCAGACTTTTTAGGAAAGAAGTAAAATAGGGCGTCACCCTTAAATTTCTTTAATTATCATTTTTACGCAACTCGTCCATAAGCCCAAGCATGCCAAGTGTTGTAACCATGCTCTAATACCAATTTGTAACATACCCAACTCCTTAATACTCTTTTAATATGGGTGGGGCATCATAAATTTGTTTTTCCTTAACTAACTCATCTCAAATCATTTCTCTGAGATGATTCATTCTCTTCTACTTGCCTGTAGCTTTCCAACGACCCTTGGTTTATATCTTACGACTTCCCCAAGTTCTTCAGGAGTTCATTGGTTGAGGGCTACGTGATGCCCCCGTGGCTTCATCTCGTTAGTATCATCTCTTGGTTCCTACCTCCCGTAGGGAAGGTCCATCCATCAACCAATTCTATGACTAGATTAACCCTTGTCTGACACACAGGCTAGCGGGGAATTCGAAGTTTGGTGCTTCGACATTGAACGTCTCCTTGCTATCTACGCACAAGACCTCTCGAAGTCCCAAACTTTTGAAGTCTCGTAAGCTTGCCACTTGGTTCTGGTCTTCAGACCTTTTTGGTCTCTCTACAATGCTACATCCCAAATCCTTCGGAGTCCCGAAGTTCCGGACTCCTAGATTTCTGGTCCCTTCACCAACCACGTTGGTTAGGAGGATACATACTAGGAACTGACATAGAGGATGGGTCAGGATGACACGTGTTACGTTCTAATGGGTCTATAGGGTATGTGATACACACGAATCTGGGTGACACATGGCACGTCAAAATGGGGTCCACGTCACCCTAGGTGATGTCACTACACCACGTCACCTCAGAGGATTGACAACTGCTTCTAACATCCCTCAGATCTCATGGTCGAGATCAAAACACATAGATTCATGCGATCTGATCTTGATGCCGGGGATTGACGTTTGTGTGAGTCTTGCGATCTGAGCTCCTCTTCTCTGTCCAATCTCCGAACTAAAGGCACTAGCGCCATGCATCCACGGTATATCGACGGCTCGGAAAGAACCCAAAGGATCCCTTGATCTATGGTTCTCCTGGTTACTTCGTGGCTCCGACCTTCAGGGGTTTTGGATCTTGGTTTATTTGGTAAGATAGGTTCACCTAATCACTAGGGAAAGGCACTTTAGCGTTGGTCAACCTTGAGATGTACTCTTGAGAGTAGAGCTTTGGGTTTAACTATGAGGGCCAACAATACTCCAAAGTCCTGGGGTTTAGAACTCTACGGCTAGAAGGACTTAGCTCCTTTAGGATTAGCCTAAGGTTCCTAAGTGTTGGTCATATGGTTCTCCCAAACATATATCGTCTGCTCGTCTTCGGATGAGAAAGGATCCTTCCTTTCAAGACTTAAATCTCACTATCCTCCACGAGATTTATCAATAAGCTGTTAAAGAATCGGGCATGATATCCCTGTCGCACAATAAGGAGTCTGAAGGGGATAGCCTCTTTAGATGGACAAAGCCAGGTCGGCTTTGGCTGGTTTATGACTATGAGGGCCAACAATACTCTGAAGTCCCGGGTTTCCGGAGCTCTGAAGCCAGAAGGACTTAGCTCCCTTAGGCTTAGCCTAAGGTTCCTAAGTGTTGGTCATATGGGTTCTCCCAAACATATATCGTCTGCTCGTCTTCCAGATGAAAGGATCTTCCCTTTCAAGACTTAAATCTCACTATCCTCCCTGAGCTTTATCATGAAACTGTTAAAGAATCGAGCATGATATCCCTGTCGCACAACAAGGAGTCTGAAGGGGATAACCTCTTTAGATGGACAAAGCCAGATTGATGTAATACTTTCTATCTTGGTCGTCCTATAGGTTTATGTCCAAAGGCACCTTGAAGGCTAGGTTGGGGCACATGGACAATCAACCAGAAGCATAAGTTCACAATAAGACAAACTCATGCACATAACTTAACCATTTCAATATAGAAACCATTTATAGATATATAAATACATGCATGCATCCATTATTCCCAATTTAATGCATAAAGTATGAAAACACTTATCAATACCAGATAATGTGAAGCGAATGCTGAAAGGGGTGCTCGTTTCCACCAAACCATAGGCTCAGTCACTCCTAACGGATTTACCACTAGCCACCCTTGAGCTAGACCACGATGATCTGAGATATAATCCTTTCTTTTGGCTCAATGATAGTAGGGATGGAGGTTACTCTCCTCCTCCCACAGGATCTTGGCAATGGTTTTCACTATACCAAGCAAGGAGGATTACCTGAGTACTTCCTCAGTCACTCAACAACCTCGTTTATTAGCTTGTATCATAACCCTGCTAGCCATTTCCTGCGACCAAAACACACTCATTTCTTAGTTCTTCCTTGAACCCGAGAGCTTAGTCCCTCATCTCTGCACTCTTCACAACCCTTCCTCTACCCACCACACCTTCCTTTCTTTCCTTCCTCAACAAGATTGTGTGTGGCCTGAATTCCTAGTCCATGGTCAGGTATGGAAACCTTATAGATGGGCGCTCCACCCCATCCCTCATTAACTCTTACAGAGGTCTTCCCACCTACCACCCTAATTGTAATTCATTTTTGGGTTAGAGGGTTGTTCTGATCCCGAGCAATTACATCCAACAAAGTATTGGTCTGGTGGAGGTTAACACAACCATTCTTGGTCCCCTTCACCATCTCTTTCATAGAATTTATGGTCTCTCTTAGCACACCCCCCCTTCCAGCAGTCATGCAACACTTATCCATTTTCTAGTAAAGAATAGAATTTACATTCATCGACCTTTTATACAAAGGTCCATCAAATCAAACATTCACACATATTGAGTTTTCCATAGTCTCTTGGCCAATATAGTTGTATTTACAAACTGGGGGAAACAGGGTGTTACACTCCCTTTGGTACAACTTTAACTTTCAATAGTATATCTCTTTGGTTGCGGGGTTGGCCTTTGGACATATCCTCACAATTAATATTTATTTATTTCAAGTTCATATGTAAACCTTCTTATGGGGAAGTGGGGTTGCAGTTGCAAAATTCGTTGAGCCAACCGAACATCCAGCAGTAAAGAGAAGCAACAAGGATAAGTTTAAGATTGTTAATGTAGAAGCACCAAGAATAAGTTTAAAATTGTTAACGTGAATGTGAAAGAGGGCATATAATATATCTGTGAATTGGTAAATAAGTTTTTCTTTTTGTGCTTTATTTTCTCTATTTTTATGGATTTCAAATTGTATTTGATATTCAAATTTACAAAATAGTGCAAAATAGGCTTCAAAAGTTGCAGAAGAGATTTTGGTTTAGAAATTAAAAGAATTTGTCTTTTCATGGTGTTTTAGGTTTAAGGGATTAAGGAATTTGTGGCCTTTGAATTAGTACTTCAAGTAGTTTTTCTTGATCAACAATGTGCTTGTAAGGTACTTTTGATTCTTTTAAGAATTGAAACAACCTTCATATGCATCTGTCTTTCTACAATTGTCTTAAATTTTAAAGACTAAGTAAAGTTATTAGTAACATAACTAGTTTGTTAAGACAACATCAGAGGCACAAGAGACATAGGTTTCTAGTTAGCAAAGTTTTCTTTTACAATGATAGAAATAAAGAAAAAAATGGGATAGACTGCCTCTAAGAAGTAGACCTTGTCATACACAAACACACACACACACACTTAGCTTTTGTTAGGACAACATCAAAGGCATAAGTTTCTAGTTAGAAAAAAACAAATGGAGGCGTTCTAGAGAAACTAAGAAACTAAGAACCTTGGCTACACAATAAGAAACACATGAGATCAAAGGCACTTCATGGGAACTTAAGTTTCTTATCTTCTCGTACATCTCAAGGTTTTGAGGCTTTAGTGTTATATGTGGTATGTTGTAACTCCTTGTAACTTCATGGGATGATCTATAGACATCCTAGACATACCTTTATAAATCAGGAACCTCTAGGTATCCTTGAGCATGACAACCTGGAAATATGCCAAAACGGACATGTTTTGGCACCTAGTCAATCCCAATATTTACTCTTTAATCAGGTCACCTAGTTACAACTTTCTCTCCTAGCCCATAGTTTTGAGATATGTACTTTAGCCTTGTAGTGCAAAAGGTGAGATCTACATTTAACAATATTTGATATACATGGTTATTCGTAGGAATTTATAGTATTCTTGAAGGCACTTCATTAACCAAAACATGAACATACTTATATTTACATCCCCTTATATATTTTGATTATCTAAGTATTTGTCTTCCTTGTTTCTTCATTGTTCCTTCTTATTCAAGTCATAGAGGGACCTCTAATTCTAAGGGCATGATTGGTTGAAGCAAGTTGAAGTGGGCTCTATTGTTCCTCATGTTTCTTTGAAATGTATAGGGGAAACCTCCTTTATGCTTCATGTTTACAAATGACTCTCAATGGTAAAACTAGATCTACTTGGTATATATGTAGGAGACAAAGGTCCAATTACAAATGATGAGCCTACCAATAATCACAATAAAAATATAACAATAGCAATGTAATGGCCTAAGACCAAGGGGCTTAACATTACCCACCCATTAAAATAGATGTTGCCCTTAAAGCTTGATTAATTGTGAATGCTTTTGTATGAAGAACTCATCCTTCCAAGTTGCATCTCTTGTTGACACCTTCTTTCAATTGATGAATAATTTCATAGTTGTTCTTGCCATGTTCTTCCACTTGGCAGGTTCTTCCACTTTTGTTGCTCCTACAAATTGTTTCTCCCCATGATAATGGTCCATTTTCAAGAAATTATCCTTAAATGGTATCATAGTTTATACTTATATATTCTCCTCTAATTCCTCCTTCTAACCACTTTCGAATTAGCACAAACTGAGCTTCCAATCAAAAGTTATGATAATTTTAAGTTGACACACCTTGTAAATCCCTAATTTTGGGTCTACTATGTTGATCGAAATTGCACATATCACAACTTCGTTATTTATAATCTTCTACTAATGAAATTTTTATAGAACGTACTCTAATATGTCCTCTTTAGGCTCCCACCTAATGTCCTTGCCGTATTGTAGGAGAGCTAACTTGTACGACTTGTCACTCCACAATTGTAGTACTTCAAGGCGTGAAAAGAGGACATGTAATACCCTAATTCCTCCTCTTCCAGTGGCATTGGTCTTACTTCAATTAGATGTCTAAATCTCTAGATACGATATTTTTGGTAGAACTTGTGATTTAAGCAAGGTTTTAGGATTGGGAAAAAACCCTAACTTCTATTGCATGTACAACCAAAATTATAACGAATCAGAATATGAAAATCGAACCAAATGTACTTAGATGTTTCTTCTTTCCAACTTAACAAATCCTATGCCAATCAAATACGATATTTATATACTTAAGCGTTAATTTAAGATCAACTTGACCTAATGCATCTTTAGGTAAAGTGTGTTTCCTTAGCATGCATTAATATGCATTTGCAGTCATGTAATTCGATGGTCAAAATAAGTTCTAGACATAAAATGATATGATGGTTCATATTCTCCTCTATACTAATGATTATATTGATCTATGTCTTAACACACAATTGGTCCACCGTCTCTATTTAAAAATCATGGAGGATCATCCGTTGATGATCAATGGTGATGAACTCCTATATACTAATGTTATTATATTGATCTATGTCTTAACACACAATTGGTCCACCGCCCTCTATTTAAAAATCATGGAGGATCATCCGTTGATGATCAATGGTGATGAAATCATATGCAAAAATTATTCCTTTTTCATTAATATATTGCCTCAAGTGGTCGTGACATTGTTGGGGTCACAACCATTCTACTTGTATATATTTTTAACTCAATGCACACTCAGTGTATTGATCCCTCATCTCAGGAATTGTTTCCATGTTTGATTCATGTGGTGTCACACCTGACACCTGGGCAATCTTTTAAGGATGTATACTTTTTTCACAGTTCTCGCATTTAATAAGATGTTGATGAATATTCCCTTTCTCTCGATGAAAAATCTTGATGCATGCAAGATATCTCGATCCGCAGTGATTAGGATCCATTTGACACCTAAGGTTCACCAATCCTACTGGACCCCACTTGACTCGTCAACCCATTGAAGATTAACATGCACCATCCCACTCATGTTCTTAGTCAACATCAATTCGCCATGTCACTGTAGGGTGCTTAGGATTGCTCAACTAGAGGAAATTTGTCCCTCTCCTATAGTTCAATTAAAATACTTAATTAATATTTCGTAGAATACCATTCTTTGGTAATTAATTACTTAAACCTCACTAAGGATAATTATTCGCCACAAACTAATTATCCAGTAATTATTTTTTTTCTTAGCCTAAATACTCATGGCCCAGTAATTACCGAGGTTTTAATTTCTCTTTCCACCTTAGAAGTAGTTTAACATTAACTTAATAAATTACTCCTATGATAATTATAAGTAATTATATTATAGCACAATGAGGTTAATTTGTCCATAATATACTTAAGTTGATTTACCTCAATTAAGGTATATAATTCAATTCCTCCTCGACACGTAACTCCATGCTGATTTTTCACATAATTTAACACACACACACACACACACACACACACATATGCATATTTATTTATTTACTGGGAAAAGTATTAACTATATTCAACCTGATATTTATTATTACAAATTGTCCTTTTATTAATTATATTATATTTAATTATATTATAATATGATTAATTTATATTAAAAGAGCACTTAGGATTATTAATATCCATTAATACCTAAGCCTCCAGACTTCAGTGAAGATACGTCATCACGCTTCTATGAATATACCCAAATCTCTCGAACGTTGAAATTTCGAAGAGGGTCCCACTTAGGTTATATTATGATGCATTATGATATTAATTATGTTACATCATGATGTAAATAAAACACGTCAAACATTTATTATAATCAATTACATCAATATAACCTCGTTTAATTTAAATGTGTTTAATATTCATGCAAACTTTGGAATGCAAAGAGGTAGGTTCGGGCCTTCGATCCTTTTTGCTTATTCCTTCTATCATCCCTAAACATCCGGAGTCCCGAAGCCCCGAACTCTCGGAGCTTTGGAGTCCCGAACTTTCAAAGGGTCCACACTTACACGTGACTTCACATTAAATAATAAATTTAAAAAGGAAGAAGGGTTGGTACTTTATCATAATAATTCAATTAAAATATATTATATTAAACCTTTTTTGAAATTGCATCCAGGATTATAGAATTCCAAATATTATATTAATATTTAAAATGAGAGAGAGAGAGAGAGAGAGAGAGAGAGAGAGAGATCTTCGGGTCAATCTCCTTCGGCTCTCCAACACATCCTTTGTACTCAAATCTCCCGGAGCCCCAGAGTTCCGAAGTGGCCCCACTTATGCACGTTTCCATATTATTTAATATTTAAAAAGAGCTCGCCTCATTCACGTGTAACCATTTTTAATAAACCTTAAAATAATATAATATTATATTATATTCCTCGAAAATTACGCCCAGGTTTTAAATTCTCCAATATTATATTTAATAATTGAAAAGAGAGAGATAATGTTCTCCGGGTTGATCTCCTTTGGCTCTTCCATGCAACTCTTCATTCTCAATTAACTCGAAGTTCTAGAGTCCCGAAGTCCCGAAGGGGACCCACTTGTAATTACATTGTGGTTTAAATCCAATGAAATAATGTGGATTATAATATAATATATATTGTATTAAAGGTATATTATATTGAATTATGTTAATTGATCACATTAAATACAATAATTTAATTAATTGTATTTCTTACCTTTACAACCTTGCGTAGGGGGAAGAAAGGGTTCGAGCATTCGACTACTTTGGCTCGTGGAATCCCATCACCCAAACATCCCAGAGCCCCAGAGCTCCGAACTCCTGGAGTTTCGAAGACCACGAGATGGTTAAAGCATTTGGTCACCGTTTAATCCCTCGTGTGTTTGACATTAAAAAAACAATAAATATATTCTCTTTGGTCTCAGGTCTTTTACGCTCCAGGGGCTTTAACCTCCATTTTTCAGAATAATAATAATAATAATAATAATATAGACATATATACATATATTTCCATAGTCTTACTCAGTTCTGTTACCTCGAAGATTTAAAGGAGATTATTTTCTCTTACAGAAAAATAAGGAAAGGAAAAATATAGTTTTCCATGCTTTATAAAGAGATTTAATAAAAACTTATTTTCCAAGGAAATTTCTCCATTCTGGAAATTAAAAATATAATTCTAATCTCTCCCTTCTCGTGGGTAAATGAGTAGAATTTTATTTCCTTATTACTGTGCTTTACTACTCTTACTAAATTTAAGGAAAATGGTCTTAAGACAAAGATTTATCCCCACTGTAAATTCGGTGTTTCTACCATGATTTACTGCCCACCAAAATTTAAGGGGATTCTTCCCAAATTTAGGAGATTTAACACAATTTAAACATAAATTTTTATTTATGCCCCAAATAAAATTTTGATAACTTTTGTATTTTAATTCATTTAGACCAATTTCATGTTTACGTCTTAATTATTTTTCTTCAATAATTATTTATAAAAACTTTTAATGTTTTCCCATATTTGGGATTATTTCCTAAAGTCCACACAGATTTGATATCCTCTAACTTTTCTGGCATAAGATTTGAGGACATACTAAAATGGAGCACTATTACGCAGAAAAATCACTCTCTCTTCTTTCAGATGTGTTATAGAGATTTTTAACTGTTCAATCATCATTTTTCAAGCATGCATTAAACTGTACAACACAATCAACCACAACATCCACTCCCATAAATCTTATTTTAGCACATAAGATAGTCAAGAATTAAGAAATTATATCAAAAGAGCTTCAGTTAAGACATTCTCTTTATTTTGCTTAAATTTCTCAAGTCACTTTTGTCATAAATTAAACTTACATGGTTCTAAAACATAGTATAAAATTTTCTCTTATCTAAACACTACAAAGATTTAACCAAATATACTTATCTAGAAACTAGATAGTGATGCAACTGCTGAAAGGGGTGGCCTTTTCCACCCAACCGTTGGCACAACAACTCCTGGACGGATTTACTGTTGGCCACCCCCTAGATAGATCATGATGCTCTGAGAGAGACTCTTCCTTCTGTTCAACAACAACTAGGGATGGAGGCCACTCTCCTCCTCCCACAAGAACTTGGCAGATTAATTTTCTCTCCACCAAGCAAGGGGGTATGCAATGAGTGTTTCCTCAGTCACTCATCTTCTCTACAACCTCGTTTATTATCTTGGAATGAAAACGCCGGCCAACAAATTCCTGTACCCATAAACAATTCATTTTTTAGTTCTCTTCAGAAACAGAGAGCTACACATGCTCTCCCTCTTCAAAAAAATGGTCATCAGACTCATCTTGTTTCCCCCTCTTTTGCCCACAAATTTCCTCTATTTTCTTGCCTTCCTCAAAAATATTTTGTGGGTCAGGTCAGGAAGGTTTCAAATAAGTACTCTACCCATCTCCTCATTGACTCTTGAGGAGGACTTCCCAACTACCAACCTGATTGATGATTTATTTTTCTAAGTTAGAGGATTGTTCTTGGTCTGAATAATTTAAATCCAGTAGAGAATTGGTCTGGTAGGGGTCATCTCAACCATTGTTGGTTCCTCTCACCATCTCTCTCAAGCATCATGATCTACCTTGTCAAACCCCTTCAACAGTTATGCAACACTTTCCATTTTATTTAGTAACAAAAATATATACATTACCTTTTATAACAAAAAGGTTCATTAATTCCAACATCCACACATATTCAGTCTGCCCATAGTCTTTTAGCAGGTTATAGTTATATTTACATGCTAGGGGAAACATTGGTATTAAAATCCCCTCCCCCTTAAAGGAACATCATCCTCGATGTTCTACCTGCCGATGTGCTCTGTATGTACAGTAGTAAACAAAAATGGGTATGCATGTTTCATGGCATCCTCCATTTCCCATGTAACTTCATCTAGACCAAAGTGTTTCCACTGCACCTTGACCTGTGCAATGGTTCTATTCCTCAATGGGATTTCTTTCCTGTCTATTATGCATTGTGGCTCTGGAAAGAATTCTCCCTTTGGTTCCACCTGAATCACAGACCAATCAATTATATGATTAGAATCATGTACATATTTCTTCAGTAATGAAACATGGAAAACATTATGTGCCTTCACTGTGGGAGGAAGTGTTAGTCTATATGCTACAGGTCCCACTCTATCCAAAATTTCAAAGGGTCCACAATACTAAGGTGTTATCTTGGCACAAGTTCCCATTCTCAAGGAAATTTTTTTGGGCCTAACTCGGAGATACACATGATCCCATGCTTTGAACTCTCTAGGAGTCCTTTTTTTTGTCTGCATAGATTTTCTGTCTATCCTGAGCGATTTTCAGATTTTGTTTTATTTGAACTACTTGTTGTTCCATTTATTTTAGCATATCTTGTCCGAGTGTAATTCTGTCTACTGGGTTATTCCAGCTGATTGGAATATTGAATTTCCTACCATAGAGAGACTCAAAAGGGCTCATATTCATTGACTCTTGATAGCCATTATTATAAGAAAAATCTACCAGTGGTAAGTAGTCTTCCCACTTCTTGTGATGATGCATCACATGAATCCGTAACATGTCCTCTAACACTTGGCTTACCCTCTTTGTATGCCCATCAATTTGAGGGTGATATGATGTATTAAATAGAAATTTAGTTTCAAAACCAACAAACAAAGATTTCCAAAAATTTGAAGTAAATTTTGTATCTCTGTCTAATATGATTTCCTTAGGAATGCCATGCAGCCTAAATATCTCTTTCATGAAAATACTGGAAATATCTATTGCCTTGCAAGTTGAATTGACGGGAATAAAGTGAGCAACCTTTCTCAGTTTGTCCACAACTACCATAATGGCGTCATTATGCTTGGTTGATTTAGGCAATCCGGTGATGAAATTCATAGAGATGGTTTCCCATTTCCATTCAGGAATTAGTAGGGGATGCAATAACCCTACTGGATGATGGTGCTCTTCCTTAAACTACTGACATTCTAAACATTTAGCTAAGTAATCAACTATGTCCTTTTTTCAGTCCGGACCAATAAAATAGTTTCTTACTGGTTGTGATCATTTTCCGATAACCAGGATGACCAATATATGGTCTTTTATGTAGTTCATCCATTATGAACCTCTTCAAGTCGTCGTAATTTGGAATATAAAACCTACCTTTGTAAGTTAGTAGACCATCATTCAACATTTTAGAGCCCTCATACTTCATCCCTGTGGGCTCTTGCTTTAGGTATGATTTCACAGTCTTGAAAAATGCATCTGTTTCTTGTGCACTTTTGACTCTCTCCTTGACGTCTGATTCAAAAGTTATTACAAATTCCAAGTGAATCAATTTAATACTTCTACTAAGGGCATCAAACACCCTATTTCTTTTACTTTAATATGTTTGATTTCAAAATCAAACTCACTGAGGAGAGCCATCCATTTAGCTTGTCTAACATTGAGTTTTGGTTGATCAAACAAATATCTCAACCCACTATGGTCTATCATAAGCACATATATTCTAACTAGGAGGTAATGCTGATCCAGGTGGATATCAGTGGCCACCCACCTATTCTATGGGCTCAAAAAATAGTTTTCCATCTTGGCAGTTTTTCGGGTTCAAACTTCCGGGGCTGTTTTGAGGCCCTAAACGACGTTTTTGGGGGAGTTGGGGAACAAGTAACTGCCAAGTGCATCACCTGGGCTAGTCGAAAATTGTTCTTCTCGGTTATACCTTTCCAACGATGTATCGAGTGCCCCAAACGAAGATCGTATGCAAAATTTATGCCCCCGGAAAGTTGACGTATCAACTACCCCCATCGGGGCCCGCAACCTTTTGGCTTTTCATCTTCTGAGGTTAGAGTTTTGGATTTTACTTATGTTAAAAAGGCCTTTGGAGCCTCATTGTAACAATCATCTTCTTGCGAGTGTGAGTAGCCATCACATATCTTCTCAGATATAAGCTGCCACCATTCTAGCGAGTCTTTCACTCTGTATTTTTACAGCCTTTGTACATTTATTTCATTAATAGAAATTGTGTATTACTGTATTTATTTGTTTCTGGCAATATTTATGTGTATTTCATTGTAGTATCTCTGCTTTCATTTCATTCTAAAAAATAATCTGGATCAGTAATGCCTCCACATTTTTAAAGCATGTACTATGGAAGCCAATTCCAAATCGTGGGTCACATAATTGATTTCATGCTCATTCAATTTTCTGGAATCGTAGCAAATCACGTGTCCTTCTTGCATAAGGAATCCTCCAAGCCCTTCCTTGCAAGCATATGTACACACAAGGAATTCCTTGTTTGGGTCTACAATCTTTAGCACAGGTGCATTGGTTAGAAGGTATTTCAGTTGTTGGAATCTCTCTTCACATTCTGATGTCCAAATGAATTTAACTCCCTTTTTCTAAAGGGAGGTGGTTGGGCAACCAATCTTGGAAAATCCCTTTTATGAACCTTCTATAGTATCCTGCTAGGCCCATAAAGGATCTGATATCATATACATCTTTTGGGGTCGGCCAATCCAAATGGATTTGATCTTGTCAGGATCAACTGCCACTCATTCTTCAGAAATAACATGGCCTAAGTAATGGACTTATTTTTGGAAAAAGTCACACTTACTAAACTTAGCATAGAGCTGACGTTCTCTTAGCACTTGAAGAACTAACTTAGATGTTAGAAAAATAGGATCGCGAAGCAATAAAATAAAACAAATGCGGAAATAAAATACAGAAGATACACAATACAATAGAGACACAATTATACGTGGTTCACCCAGTGTGGGCTACGTCCACCAAAGAAATTGCCAGGTCCTTCCTTTATTATTATCCAACAATCAAAGGGATACAACCTATAGTAAACCCGCTGTAACTTCCTCTTCTTTCTCTCACAGTCTCCTATCTCAGAACACAATATTCACTATCATACTTAACTGCAATACATTTCCCTCATAAAATAGGGTTGCCTTGTAGGGAAAAAACCCTAACATAATTTCTACCGTTAGATCTGCGACCTTATAATGAACGGTCCAGATTTACAATGAAATTACATTATACTTTTACAACTCAATTTTTCCTTCGAGGGCTTCGCCCCCGAACCCCCATTGGGGGACATTGCCCCCGAACCCCCACCGGGGGCCCACTTGCCCACGGACCCCGCAGAGAGGGTAACCCCCCTCTTCACTCCCCCGCGTGGAAGAGTGTACATTTTTCTTGGGTGTAAAGTCTTCATGGGGTATAAACATAGCTGAAAACAAAGACCTCTAAATCAGGAAGATAATCAGGCTCTACAACCAACAATATCCAACTTGGAGACTGATCTCAACAACTCCACCGCTGTTGTATCTACTGGACTATGACCCTTCTTGGAACAGGAAAATTTCTCATCTTCATCTTCATGCTTGAAGACCAACTGAAACTGAGCAAGAACTCAGTTTCTCCATGGTTACTCCCTTTGTTAACATGTTTGCAAGATTTTGGCTAGTGTGTATCTTTTCCAACTTCAAATGTCCATCTTCTAAGATGGATCGTATGAACCCCCGAACCCCCATTGGGGGACGTTTCCCTCGAACCCCCACCGGGGGCCCACTTGCCCACGAACCCCGCAGAGAGGGTAACCCCCCTCTGCACTCCCCCGCGTGGAAGAGTGTACATTTTTCTTGGGTGTAAAGTCTTCATGGGGTATAAACATGGCTGAAAACAAAGACCTCTAAATCAGGAAGATAATCAGGCTCTACAACCAACAATATCCAACTTGGAGACTGATCTCAACAACTCCACCACTGTTGTATCTGCTGGACTATGACCCTTCTTGGACCTGGAAAATTTCTCATCTTCATCTTCATGCTTGAAGACCAAGTGAAACTGAGCAAGAACTTAGTTTCTCCCTGGTTACTCCCTTTGTTAAAATGTTTGCAAGATTTAGGCTAGTGTGTATCTTTTCCAACTTCAAATGTCCATCTTCCAAGACGGATCGTATGAAATGGCACCTCAACTGTATATTCTTAGTCTTCAAATGGAAGGCCGAATTCTTTGCAAGATGAATGGCACTCTGACTGTCACAATACAACATGCTGTTCTCCTGCTTCTTTCCCAATTCCTCCATAAACCTCTGTAACCAAATCATTTCTTTACTAGCCTCTGTAGCAACAACATACTCTGCTTCTGTTGTTGAAAGTGCAACAACCTTTTGTAGTTTCAAAATTCAACTTACTGTTGTTCCACCTATAGTAAAAACATACCCTGTGGTGCTCCTCCCGGTATCTTTATCACCTGCCATATCTGAATCAACATATCCCTGTAGAACAATGTTCTGAACCTCCAAAACATAATGCATGAGTAGCAGTACCTCTCAAATACTCGAGAATCCACTTTACTGCCTCCCAATTTTCTTTACCTGGATTGTTCATATACCTTCTCACAACTCCCACTGCATGTGCAATATCTGGTCTTGTACAAACCATCACATACATCAAGCTGCCAACTACTGATGAATAAGGGACCCTGGACATGTATTCTATCTCCTCCTGTGTCTTGGGACACATTTCATTAGTTAATTTGAAATGGTTGGCCAAAGGTGTACTAACTGGTTTTGCATTCTGCATTCTGCATTCTGCATTCTGCATTCTGAACCTTTCCAACACCTTCTCTATGTACTCACCCTGAGACAATGTCAATTTATGATTTTTCCTGTCTCTTGTTATTCTCATACCAAGGATTTTCTTTGCAGCACCCAAATCCTTCATCGCAAATGAATTAGCTAATTTCTTCTTGAGCACATTTATATCCTTCATATTAGACCCTGCAACAAGCATGTCATCTACATATAATAACAAGATAATATAGCTTCCATTTTCTATCCTTTTAAAATAAACACAATGATCCGAATGAGATCTACTATAACCCCGTTCTGTCATAAACCTGTCAAATTTCAAATACCATTGCCTTGGAGCTTGCTTTAGGCCATACAAGCTCTTCTTCAACCTGCATACCAAATTCTCCTTCCCATTGACCTCATACCCCTGTGGTTGTTGCATATAAATCTCTTCCTCCAAATCCCCATGGAGAAAAGTTGTTTTTACATCTAACTGTTCAAGATTTAAATCTTCTACTGCCATGAGACTCAAAATAGTCCCAATTGAAGTCATTTTAACAACATGAGAAAATATTTCATCAAAATCTATACGTTTCTTTTGTGCAAACCCCTTTACAACAAATCTAGCACTGTACCACTTTTATCCTCCATCTTCTTTCTTCAACTTGTAAACCCATTTATTCTGCAATTCTCTTTTTCCTACAGGCAACTGAACCAAGTCCCAAGTCTGGTTATTTACCAAGGAATCCATTTCCTCTTTCATGCTTTGCTCCCACTTCTTTTTGGTGTCTACTTGTATTTCCTCTTCATAACATTCTGGTTCACCAGAATCAATCAACAATAAATAATACAATGAAGGAGAGTATCGTTCATGGGGTATACTTAACTTGGTAGATCTTCTAACTACACTTGCAGGAGTTTGAGGTACTTGTTGCTCCCGTTGTTGTACATTTTGATTTTCTGGTTCCTTTGGAATTTCTTTTCCAGTGATCTCATCAAGCACTTTGTATTCTGGTTTTTCTTTTTCCTGTTTCTTTCTGTACAACTGATCTTTGTACATGACCTTCTCAATGAATATGACATCTGTACTCCTAATGATTTTGTTATTTTCATAATCCCATAAGTGATAACCAAAATCATTAACACCGTATCCAATAAAGGTACACTTCTTGGATTTTGCCTCAAGCTTTATTCTATTTTCTTTATCAATATGGACAAATGCTTCACAACCGAAAGTCTTCAGAAAATAATAGTTTACCTATTTTTCTGTCCATAACTCCTCTGGAATTCTACCATCCAAAGATCTTGAAGGTCCTTTTTTTATTAAGTAAACAACAATATCTACAACATCTTCCCATAACTGTAAGGACAAACCAACATGCAATCTCATACTCCTTGCATGCTCCATGATTGTCCTATTCATGCTTTCTGACACACCATTTTCTTGTGGTGTTCTTGGAACTGTCTTCTCTCTACGAATCCCATGGTATGAACAATAATCATCAAACTCCTTCCTGCAATATTCACCTCCATT
>SNQJ01S0132494.1:0-14021 GCA_010110895.2 Picea sitchensis | reverse complement strand
ATCAAAGCATCTTGTAACACATCACCTGTTACATTTGCTTCCTGATTTCTCTCTTGCTATCCATCTCTTTGTTTCTTTGGAGCTCTGCAGTCTTTCTTCAGATGTCCTTTCTTCCCACAGTTCCAACACTCTATCTTTCCAAATTTGGATTTGGATCTGCCCTTCCTAGAATTCATGCGGTTCCATGAACCCTTTCCTCTATCCTTTTGTCTTCCCCTGTTCTCCATGTTCAACACATTACCTGATGTCTCACCTGTGCTTTTCCGTCGCATTTCCTTACTAAGGATAACACCAACAACATCATCAAATTTTAAAGTATTTGAACCAGAGACAGAGTTTCTTACAGCCATGAATAAGCTGTTCCAACTTTCTAGCAATGAGCACAAGATTAGAAGAGCCCCAACCTCATCATGAAAGTTCACTTTTACAGAACTTAGTTGATTAGTAACCATATTAAATTCATTTAAATGATCTGCAACAGACCCACCTTCTGACATCTTCATATTAAATAATATCTTCATTAGAAATACCTTATTGGATGCCAAGGGTTTTTCAGACAATTTAGCCAATGCGTCCATCAAATCCTTTGTTGTCTTTTCTTTCGAAATATTGAAAGCCACCGACACTGCCAGGCTCAGCCGTATCGTTCCTAGAGCCTTTCTGTCAAGAATATCCCATTCTTCGTCCTTCATAGCCACCGACTTATTTGCTATTCCGCCCAATGGTAGGAATAGATCCTTCTGATATAAATAATCGTCCATCTGCATCTTCCATAACTGGTAGTTTTGGCTGTTAAATTTATCGACCCTAAACTTTCCATCTTCCGACATTGCTCCCACTCGAACCAGGAACCCTCTTTTCCTGCGAGTTATCTTTCGCTCTAATACCAGTTGTTAGAAAAATAAGATCGCGGAGCAATAAAATAAAACAAATGCAGAAATAAAATACAAAAGATACACAATACAATAGAGAAACAGATATACATGGTTCACCCAATGTGGGCTACGTCCACCAAAGAAATTGCCAGGTCCTTCCTTTATTATTATCCTGCAATCGAAGGGATACAACCTACAACAAACCCACTGTAACTTCCTCTTCTTTATCTCACAGTCTCCTATCTTAGAATATAATATTCACTATCATACTTAGCCACAATACATTTCCCTCATAAAAGAGGGTTGCCTTCTAGGGCAAAAACCCTAACATAATTTCTACCATTAGATCTGCGACCTTATAATGAACGGTCTAGATTTACAATGAAATTACAATATACTTTTACAAGACAATTTTTCCTTTTGGGGCTTCGCCCTCAAACCCCCATCGTGGGATGCTACCCTCAAACCCCCGCTTGCCCCTGGACCCCGCAGAGGGGGTAACCCCCCTCTGCACTCCCCTGTGTGGAAGAGTGTACATTCTTCTGGGGTGTAAAGTCTTCATGGGGTATAAACACGACTGAAAACAAAGACCTCTGAATCTGGAAGATAATCATGCTCCACAACCAACATTCGATGTTCTTCATGCTCTTCCCTACTCTTAGAATAGAATATGATATCATCAATGAAAACCAACACAAATCTGTCCAAGAACTTACTGAGTACATTATTCATTAAGCACATAAAAGTGGTTGGTGCATTGGTAAGCCCAAATGGCACCACCACAAATTCATAGTGCCCATATATTGTCCTAAAGGTTGTTTTGTGGATGTCTTCATTCTTAATTCAAACTTGATGGAATCCAGACCTCAAGTCAATCTTGGAGAAAATTGTATCACCCCTTAATTGGTCAAATAAGTCATCAATCCTTGGCAAGGGGTACTTATTCTTAATGGTCATCTTATTGAGTTGTCTATAGTCTATGCAAAACCTGAGTGCACCATCCTTATTATTCACAAACAAAGCTGGTGCTCCCCAAGGAGACACACTAGACCGAATGTAACCTTTGTCCAACATCTCCTTTAGCTGTAGTTTAAACTCAACTAGCTTTGGTGTACTCATTCTATAGGGTGCTCTAGACGTTGGCACCACTCCGGGTACAAGTTCTATTGAAAATTCAATATATCTTCTTGGATGTAGACTTGGTACCTCTTCTAGAAACACATCTTTACACTCTCTTAATATAGAATGGTCCTCAACAGAGTTCAACACTTGTATTGCATACAAAGGACATCATTTTCTGCAATACTTCTTCACTTGAAGGATTGATATTTGTCTCACTGAGACATGCTTTTGAATTCCTTGTAGGGTTAATTTTCTCCCTTCTTAATCTCCACACTCCAATGTTTTATTGTAACAGTCCAACTTAGTTTTATGGGAAACCAACTAGTCTATGCCAATCAACATGTCATAAGATCCTAAATGGAGCATGTTTAGGGTTGCTTGGGTGGGTAATCCATTCATAATGAATTGGCATGCTGGTATGACCTATGTGTTATCACACTAAATTGCCTTGGGTCTTTTAGTTTGTTTTCAATCTTTTTTCAAGCCTTAGATTTTAATTTTTCTTTTAAAAGTCTCATCCCTTAAAATTTTTTGTTTGGTAGGACCCCTTAGATGATTAAATTTTTTGAGTCTTAGCTATAATTTGATCCTCAAATTGATTTTTGATCCTTGAATCATTTCTAGCTCATGTTTTATTTGGGTCCCCTTCATGACTTGTCCCTAGGTCTATCCCTCCCATTACTAAACTAATGTGACACACCTTCCTCCTCACTCATGACCTCATAGGCATACCTCAACGTCCTCGCTTACCTATCTAATCACGTTTTGTAGTGGATGTGCTTCCTACTCACTAGGCAGTTTTGTAGCACCTATCACGTTCATCACACTTCCACCTAGAGCCATGATTGTCACGAATGATGTCAAGTCCCTTGTTTTCAGTGTAGAAGTCGGTTAAAGACACCTTCAAAGATCTTGCATTTATGAGCCTTGGTAACGGTTTCTAATTTTGAAAAGCTCAATAGTGCTGCGCTGCGCAAATTCGTAAGTTCTGATTAGGAGACCACATGTCAACCAAATCCTATGCTGAGAAAGATTCCAGAGCTGAGGTTTTCTCAAAGTTCATCCTAAGATTGCGTTGAAGATCTCAACAGGTGTCTACTGAATAGGTATCCCATGTTACCTCCTCTGTGTATTAATTTTCATAGGAAATTTGTGCTCGGGTTTTCGTTTTGCTAAGCTTGCACAGTAGTAAGGGATCCATATTTGCATGGTAACTTTGTTTTTCTCCTCTTTGGACCTGTAAATTTCTTTGCCTGTATCTATGGTCTGATCACTGCTGTTTTCTTTAACCATTGAAGTCACAAGCCTGTAAATAGCCTATCCTCTGTGTATGCGTTGCGCTACCCAGAGGCACTTTGCTTTAACCATTGAAGTCGCAAGCCTGCAAATAGTCTATCCTCTGTGTATGCGTTGCGCTACCCAGAGGCGCTGCTAAGAACATCTCTGTTTTCCTTGCTTCCTTTCACCTTAGGGTTTGGCGTTTTCACTCAATTGCAGAGGGCCAAATTCAGACTACCTCCTCATTCTTTACACTCTAGAATACCTGTACAAGCCTAAGGGTTTAATTCCTAAAATTGAGCTTGACCTACTAGCATCAGTCTGTCCAAAAGGGTCAACCTTATATCTGAAGCCCGATTCAAAGCCTTCTTGGTCATTACCATCCCTTAGGCTTCTTAAAATCATTACCATCCCTTAGGCTTCTTAAAAGCCCTCATTTTGAGCCATGGAGACTTCTCAATCAAGGAAGACACACAAAGGTGGGAAGGGTCGTAATTAACCCAGGACATGCATCTTTCATACGTGAACTCCATAACAAGAGAGGCCTTCAAGAGAAGTGCCTCTTCTTCCGTAACAGCGGCCATCCAGAGGTAGCAAGACAATTTTCACTATAGTTTGATGGCAAGAAAAACTAAGGTTGGGGATTTGAGGTTTGAAGTGACTAAAGCCTCTATCCTGTACCGCAACAGGGATCCCTATTACAGGTGAAAGTTGGTTTAAAGCCATGGCTTTGAGTTCAACCTATGCAAAAGATCCTTTTAAAAGTATGCCAAGCCAATGACTTGTCCAAAGTATGCCAAGGAGTCAACTGATTGAACAATTTGGATATACATCAAGATCATATGTAGATATTTTACTTGTGAAGGGGAGATTCAACACATTATACCCGCATCGTATATTGTTGTTTCATTTTATTGGTAAGGTTGAGATGAATGTTCTTATTACTTTTTGAGGAGTATAAGTAAGATGTTAGATAGGATACAAGCCAAATCTAAGGATGTGGATACTAGCATTTTTTCATTTTGGTTTGATTAGAATGTTGGTTTTTGAAGAGTTGTGTAAGAAGGATATCTCATGGGAGCATTTTGTTGTTAATACCTATCATCTCAAGTTGGATCTAGCACCAACAAGTCAATCAAAGAAGGGAAGTTCTTTTTCACCCACCAGTGCTACTAAATAAGGAACCAGTAGGAAGAGAAAGAGAAAATCCTATGTTCAAGTTTTAGAGGTCATCAAACAAGTCAGAGGAACCGAGGAGGAAGTTTGTCCTTCTCAACACATATTTTTCATCACCTCCTCCACCAATGTTAAGAGGTTCCTTCTTCTACCAAAGATATATCTAAGAGAGGGAAGAAGCTCTCTTTCCCTCTCCTTCTAATGCCAAAATCAGCAGACCTTTCTCAAGGTCATCAATTCCTAAGGAAGTTTTCAAAGAGTAGTCCTTTCCAGAGGTCCCTATTCAAAAGAAGAAGGAAAAGGTAATTGAAAACCTGCATAAAACAAGCAAAGCCCCTCAGAATAATAAAGGTAAAGGTACTAAAAGACCTTTAGAGAGAAAAGAGGAAACCCATGTGAAACACTCTGAGGAGCCTGTGATAAGAAACAAAGAAACCATTGTGCAAAGGAAGAAATGTAAAAACAAAGCCACCCAGAAACCTGATGAGGTAGATAATACATTTCCCATACAGGTAGAAGAAAAGACTGAGAAAAAACCTCTTCAGACTGTGCATAACACTGCTCCTCCTGATAGCCAGATTTTCAAGAGACTTATCAGGCATCTTAAAGATGCAAGGAAGGAAGTGGCTAAATTGAAAGAGGAAGCCATTTTTGATAGAGCCAATATGACATAGCTTATGGATGGCTACAATCACACCCTCGACTTGGCAAGGTTTGAAGCAAGAAAGGCTCTGCCCCTTCATATATAGCAAATAAAATGTCAGGTAGAACAAAGGTTTCCAATCTTAGAACAGGAGGCTAAAGGCAGAGCTGAAGCATTTTCAAGATGGTGTTTCAAAGTGTCGATCGCTATTGATGCCAATGGTTTGATTGATTGATGTCAAGCATTGATTGATTTCAAAGGATTGATTGATTGATGATTTATGTAATATAATATGTATTGTCCTGATGAGACTGCATAGATGAAGATGTAGATTGATCAATGAGTTGTCATCGATAGATGATGAAGATGTGGATCGATGTGGTTCCATCATATATGATTCATTTTTGAAAAAATGTGTGATGACTCATTATTGTCTTATCATGATTGATAAGGTGCAATAAATGGATGAACTCCAAAGTGGTCCTGATGGTGAAAGCCCCACGGAAGACGCTTTAAGTGTACTGAGTTATCCTAGAAGAATGGTTGGAGGATCCATGTTCTCATTGTCTTATCATGATTGATAAGGTGTACAAACCTGATGAACTCCAAAGTGGTCCCCTATGGTGAACTCCCTCACAGGAAAACGCTTTAATGGATTACGCAGAAGAAAGGTTGAGGACCCATGTTTGTATGAGGAATAACAAGATGAAGATCAAGGAAGAGTTGGTGAAACTATCCTAGATGGATAGTGTTTTACATGCGCCACTGTGGTATGTGGAATGTCACTAACTCCTCCTGGTTTGAGATTATGGTTCTCCTAAGATGAAGGACCTCACATGAATTCTTTTGAACAAAGTTCAAAGAAGTCAAAGGACCTAAAAGAAGAAATGATAGCAGTGAAAAAATCAAGAAGGAATATTTATGGAAAGTGGTTAACCCTAAAATAAGGGAAAATAGGTTAAGTGACCTAGAAATGGCTAATATTATCATTCAAGGTGGATTATTTAAATAATCAAGAGAGGGACAAAAATCAAGAAATGATAAAGTAAGGTGACAAAATCAAGAAGGAATACGGTGGAAAGTGGTTAACCCTAAAAATAAGGGCAGGCCAGGTTAAGGGACCTAGAAATGCTACATTATTTCAATAATAATTTTAATGAAGAAATTAGAAGGACCCAACCCAAAATAAGGAAAGTGGGGCCAAGTGAGCGAAGATGTTTTTAAGAAGCTACTTGAGAGTATAAATAAGAGGCAAGGTTTCATTTGAATGACACTGAGAATATTGAATATATATAAAATCTAAGGTTTACAAATGATATCTGTCAAATTCCCAGGGAAAGGAAGAAAAGAAGGTCAAATGCAAGGAAGGATAAATTTTGATGGTGCTTTCTAAGGTATGTTATTTTCAAATAATCACCTACTACTCATATACCTTTTTTCTATAATGATTTTGATCCTAAAATTGCTATGAAAGGAGAAAACATATCCAAGTATACGGGGTTACAAATTCACCTTTATGGGTCATTGTATTCTGGGAGTTACACAACGTGGAAAATATGGTTTGTGGGCCCTTAATCTAGTCAATAAACAAGTGTTTTCGGTAAAAACGCCATAACTTCTTCATAAAGATCCAAATTCAAGCAACGTTTAGTTATTAGGGTACAACAGAGGTATTCCTTTTAATAGTTTTAGATCATTGCATCAAATATTTTGTGTGGGCACTCTCTACAAGGTCGCCTCTAGAATAAGCCATAATTCAAAGAAGGTATGCCATTTCCTTTGCTATAACTCCTTTCTCGAGAGGTTCCAAGTAGTACCAATTGGAGGAATTGCATGTCACAATCAAGAACATTAGTACTGCCTTTAGATATTTATACATTGCTAAAATTCAAAGTTATGATTACTCTGCTTAGTATTATTGACTAACCAAAACCAGGTAATGTGAGACTAAAAAAAAGCCTGATGAAAATGCTAGTTTCTGTCATAAAGAATGAAGGTTTGAAAAAAATGTGATCATATACACCAGCTCATTACAGAGCTACAACCGCCTTTGATGATGAAATTGATGAGGGCTTTGGTTGAGGTATTGTTGAGTACATGGTTGAGAAAAGTTGATGAGTTAGCATACATACATGAAGTGTATAGTTGATGATGTTAGTACATATTGATGAGTCATCATTGATGAATGGTTGACATTACATGATATGGTACATAATTTGGTACATGGTTGATGCACTGGTTTATGGTACATGTTGATTACAGGTTGTTCGGCACAAAGCTATGGTGCATGGTTGATGCTCTTGTTTATGGTACGCATTGATATATGTTGAGGGATTGTTGTCTCATCTCAATTAGTGCTGAGAATGCAAGCCGAATTTACATAGAGCTGGTGCCTTATAGAGCTGTACTTCATTCAAGAAAGCATCGATAAACCCATGGATTGTAGTCCATAGTGCCAGCACCAGGCCATACATCTCAGGTTTTTTGTTCATTGTGGTGATGACTGTTGATGATATATTGATGATATAAGGTTGATATGTGCTCACATCTAACCAGTTATAAATGACAACAATGGTTAATGAATAAAATGTTGAATGCTAATTGATGAGTTTCCTTTTGTGCAAGAGGGAAGTTTGGGAAAAAGAGCCCCACACCATTCACCCTCTAAGTGATAGGTGTGTCCAACACAAAGAAATCTACATGTGTTGGTTGAAGTCACGCATTGAAGATGACAAACAAACAACTAAGGAGAGCAATAACCACACCAAAGAATCCATCAATGCTAAGAAGACAAGCTCACTGCACATCAAGATCCTCTTTATACTAGGAAGAGTATGAGGTTAAGTGTCAAAATGACAAAGAAGGTAAATGGTAAGCCCCATTTTTTGAGGATATATCATTTTGGGAGGGTCAACTATTATGAAAATATTATCTCTTCCATCTATATATGCTTCTAAGAGCTTAAATATTTGGGTTTTGGGTTTTTTCTAAGTGCTAGCTTCCCCATTGGTAGAAGGCACTACCTATTGTGCAGTCAAGGCTCTTGATTAAAACGGTTTTGTCATCATGAAAAACCACAAATTATTCTGCACATGTTCAAGGATCGGAGGCGCTGCGTTTTTGTAATGTTACCCAAACCTTCACACAGACGCAACGTAAGTGGTGCTACCTAATATTTCACAGAGGGAAAATAATTGGCACACATGCACAACATAGAGGCACTACGTCTACCAAATATTTCACAGAGGGTAAAGGTTTGCACACAAGTGCAACAGATGGGCGCTACCTACAAGCCCTACCCAATATTGCACAGAGAGCAGAGTCTGTACACATATGCAACACAGTGACACTACCTACAGGTGCTACCTTTTCTCCTTGTAGTGTGCTACCCAGTTTTGCTACCCAAGCAAGCTGCCAATAAAGACCGGGGATCTAGGAGGACCAAGCTAACAACTTTTGGATAAATTGATGATGAAGAAGGATGGAGAAGCAACAACTGGCATCATGAAGACAACCACATGCTTGTAAAGACACATGGAAAACAAGGAGCTGCGTAGCAAAAGGGAATCAAATTAGTTTGAAATTCAGCTGGATTAGTCACCAACATTTTCTTGTTTTCTAGCATAGGTGGTTAGATAAGTTGTTAGATCAAATAAATGTTTAGATTTTTTCAAGGGAAGGAGGCTAGCTCGTACTTCCAGCTGTTGCCTCCCTTTTGTTATAAATAAATAGATCATTTGCTTTAGTAGGTTCGAATGGTTGAGCAAGGATCCCTTATACTGTAATATTTTGATGAAGTAACTGTGATCTAGTGATGTACTGGACTTAAGACTTTTTGACTAATAGAAATCAACTTCTCTTTTAGTCTATTTGCTTCTCATGCTAAATGTTCATGTTTTGAATGATTCACATGAATGATTGTGGTGATGTTATGATGGATGTTTGATCATTATGTTATCATGATGTTTATTTAGCTTCCTTAGTTTATCAGTTCAAGAAGATATCGTGTTAAGAAACTTTCCTCCCTAGGCTTTTGTGGACCTGTTGTTTACAACAGCCCCTACAGTTCTCTCATTCAAGTATTCCTTCTACTCATACTTACTCCCAAACCACTGATTGAAGTTAGCCAAGACCTTAATTGCTGGTGCATGCTAGCCCTGTTATATGAGTTAGAGAATTATCACTTGAGTCCTTTTCCATTTGACCCTTTAAACACCCTTACATTCACTTAGAACTTGATGGGTACTGGGCTTGCCTTCCATGCAATCTGAAGGTGACTCCTAGTGCTAACACTATGTTACCTTTCTTTTGGTTCCAGTGGCTAGTTGTATCAACCATGATTTAGCTTGTTTTACTTGCTGCAATTTACATTTCTTAACAGTTTGAGTGGCAACATAACTCAGATTAGAACCAGGGTCAATTAAAAGGGAAACTAGATGGTTGTAAATCATACCTTCCATCTCCACCATTGAATCTTGGTGGTCAACTTGTCTATTATTCAAGGCTGAATAAATTTGTGGCATGCTCCTAGCCACATCATTAACTATGGTAGCCTCCTGGATGTTGTAGACCCTCCTATTGTCTTGTTGCCTATGTGGGAAATCCCTCAACAAATACTCTTCTCCACAACCCCAACATTTCAAGGGTTCTCTCTTTGTATTATCAGTCTTACCTAGGGCAAATCCAAAGGGTTTATTACCACTATGATATGGAAAATTTTGCTGATACACACTTTTAGTAGGAAGGCTCATTTTAGAATTTTTCCCATGATTCTTAAATATTAAGGATTTAAAACCCTTCTTCTTGAATCAAAATTTACTTTTCTTCTTCCAATCCTTATGAGGTTCTTCCTTATTTTTGAATTGCTCATAATAGTACCTTGCCTTCTAGATAGTGTCATATAAAGTCTTTTTTTCATCAAACTCAATTTAGTCTCGGAAGGACTGAGGCAGTCCATTAATAAATCATTGCATCTTTACCTTTTCATCCTTTATGTAGGGAAAATACCTCATCAACTCAAGAAATTTGTTGATATATTCATCTATTGTGAGCTGTGTTAGCTTGAGTTCATAGAATTCCTTGGTCTTCCCATCATAGTATTTTTCAGACAGATACTTCTTCTTGAAGTATTTCCCAAATTGTTTCCATGACAAGTCCTTCTCATGGATTCATTTCAAATTCCTAAGGTCCTCCCACCAAATGGAGACATTTCCATTCAAGTTGAAAATTGTTATTTGGGCCTTTAATTTTTTAGAGTAGTCATGGACTCTGAAGTACTTCTTCAAGCCAAGTAGCCAAACTTCTGCTTCTTCCCCTTTTTTAATTTCTCCATCAAAAGTGGGTGGTTTGGATTTCTTAAACTCTTCAGGGTCATGGATCTTGGAATGTTTCCTCTTCTTTCTTCTCCTCTGGGAACGTGAACTCGTCTCACTACTAGAAAATTTCTTGGATTTGTCAGTTTCCTCACTAGAGGATTCTTTCGTTGAATGTCTCTTGGCTCCATGTTGGGCCTTCTTTGAGGTGATCCTCCTTGTGTGGCCACTTTCAGGACCATGATTTTGTATCTTAGGTGGACTTTATGCTTTCTTAGTATGATTTCTATCCACATTAATGGCCTTTGGTCCATGTTGCAACTGCCTTTGTATATCTTATAGGCTTTGTAGTAGGACTGCATTAATTTCAGTTTGTTTTTCTTGTTCTTTTATCATCCTTTCATTGTCATCCTTACAACTATGTAATTATTCCACGAGGCTTCTTACAGTTCAGCCAAATCCGGAGGGGTTTCCACCGCCCTCCTCTCATTAGATTCTTCTTCTCTATTGTGAGAGCTTTCCCCCAACTCATGGTGTGTCACCATTCTTTACGTTGTAGTTTTCCTTTCTGTCCACTGACTATTTGAGTGATGATAAAACATTTTTTGTTAGTTAATTATCTACTAGTTTATGAACAACACATGCAATTTGTAAGGTGAAGTCAGCTTCATTATTTGGAACATTAGCAACACACAGTTCAAATTTTTAGAACATATAACAACAACATAAGGTTTTGTTCCTCTCTTTAATAGTGGTTTAAATAAGCATCTTATGAATGGGGTAAGATAGGGTGTTACCCCTAAAAGTTATCTAATAAAATTTTATGCGATTCGTTCATGAGCCCAAGCAGGCCAAGTGTTGTTGTCCACTCTGATACCACTCTGTCACACACCCGACCCCTAAGTACCTTTTTAAAGGACGAGGTATAAATTTTTCGCTTACCTTCGATGAATAAGGTATCGAGGAATATTCCCTTTCTCTCAATGGATAGTCTCTTCAATAGTGGTTTAAATAAGCATCTTATGAATGGGGTAAGATAGGGTGTTACCCCTAAACGTTCTATAATAAAACTTTATGTGATTTGTTCATGAGCCCAAGCAAGCCAAGTGTTGTTGTCCGCTCTGATACCATTCTGTCACACACCCAACCCCTAAGTACGTTTTTAAAGGACGAGGTATAAATTTTTCGCTTACCTCCGATGAATAAGGTATTGAGGAATATTCCCTTTCTCTCAATGGATAGTCTTGATGCATGCCAGATCTCCCGAACTACGGTAAGGATCCATTCGACACCTAAGGTTCACCAATCCTACTGGACCCCACTTGACTCATTAGCTCATTGAAGATTAACATGCGCCATCCCACTGATGTTCTTAGTTAGCATCAATTAGCCATGTCACCATAGGGCACTTAGGCTTGCTCGACTAGAGGATGACATTTGTCCCTCTCCTATTGTCCAATTAAAATACTTAATTAATATTTCGTAGAATACCATTCTTTGGTAATTAATTACTTAAACCTCACTAAGGATAATTATTCTCCACAAAATAATTATCGAATAATTAATTTTTTTCTTAGCCTAAATACTCATGGCCCAGTAATTACTGAGGTTTTACTTTCTCTTTCCCCCTTAGAAGTAGTTTAGCACTAACTTAATAAATTACTCATATGATAATTATGAGTAATTATATTATAACATAATGAGGTTAATTTGTTTATAATATACTTAAGTTGATTAACCTCAATTAAGGTATATAATTCAATTCCTCCCCGACGCGTAACTCCATGCCGAATTTTCACGTAATTAACATATATATAAAAATATATGCATATTTATTTATTGGGAAAAGGATTAACTATATTCAACCTGATATTTATTATTACAAATTGTCCTTTTATTAATTATATTATCATATAATTCTATTTAATTCTATTRTAATATGAATAATTTATATCAAAGGAGCACTTAGGATTATTAATATCCATTAATACCTAAGCCTCCGGACTTCAGCGAAGATACATCATCAATATTCTACGAATATACCCAAATCCCCCGAACGCCGAAATTCTAGAGAGGGTCCCACTTAGGTTATATTATGATGCAATATGATATTAATTATATTACATCATGATGTAAATAAATCACGTCAAACATTTATTATAATCAATTACATCAATATAACCTCATTTAATTTAAATGTGTTTAATATTCATGCAAACTTTGGAATGCAGGGAGGTAGGTTCGGGCCTTCGACCCTTTCTCTTTATTCCTTCTATCATCCCCAAACATCCAGAGTCCTGAAGCCTCTAACTCTCGAAGCTCCAGAGTCTCAAACTCCTGAAGGGTCCACACTTACACGTGACTTTTGTTGGTTGTGGAGCCTAATTATCTTCATGATTAAGAGGTCTTTGTTTTCAGCCGTATTTATACCCCATGAAGACTTTACACCCCAGAAGAATGTACACTCTTCCATGCGAGGGAGTGCAGAGGGGGGTTACCCCCTCTGCGGGGTCCGAGGGTGAAGCCCCCGAAGAAAAAATTGCCTTGTAAAAGTATATTGTAATTTCATTGTAAATCTGGATTGTTCATTATAAGGTCGTAGATCTAACGATAGAAGTTATGTTAGGGTTTTTTGCCCTAGAAGGCAACCCTCTCTTACGAGGGAAATGTATTGCGGTTGTGTGTCATAGTGAATATTGTATTATGAGATAGGAGACTGTGAGAGAATGAAGAGGAAGTTAGAATGGTTTTGCTGTAGATTGTATCCCTTCATTTGCTGGATAATAATAAAGGAAGGACCTGGAAATTTCTCTGGTGGATGTAGCCTACACTGGGTGAACAATGTATATTTGTGTCTCTATTGTATTGTGTAGCTTCTGTGTTTTATTTTATTGCTCCGCGATATTGTTTTTCTAACAACTGGTATTAGAGGGAAAGGTAACTTGAGGAAAATAGGGTTCCAGGTTTGAGTGGGAGCAATTTCGGAAGATGGAAAGTTTAGGGTCGAAAAATTTAACTGCCAAAACTACCAGTTATGGAAGATGCAGATGGAAGATTATTTATATCAGAAAGATCTATTCCTACCATTGGGCGGAATAGAAAAGAAGCCAATGGCTATGAAGGATGAAGAATGGGAGATTCTTGACAGAAAGGCTCTAGGAATGATACGGCTGAGCCTGGCAGCATCCGTGGATTTCAATATTTCAAAAGAAAAGACAACGAAGGATTTGATGGATGCATTGGATAAATTGTATGAAAAACCCTCGGCGTTGTTACACATTATTTTCGTCATCCCTATGACTGTTAATGATGTAAACCTATCTGTTGCCTTCAAAGGGGTCAGTGGCCTGAGTTCTTCAAGAGAGAAGGGAGAAGAACTTCTCCTGAGAAAAGAAGTTGCATTTTCCTTTGTAAAAGCCCTGTAAAAAAGGAAGTTCGCAAGTTGCTATATAGGCAAGGTGCGAGAATGCCTGATTCTCGCAGTTTTCACCATAGCTAGGGTGCGAGATGTTCGCAGGTTGCTCTATAGGCAGGGTGTGAGAATGCCTACACGTGGGAAAAACAAGCGTTTTCTCGAATCTTCTAGAAGGAGAAACTTCTATGGTGAGGTGGCAT
>SNQJ01S0132493.1:0-25767 GCA_010110895.2 Picea sitchensis | reverse complement strand
TTTTATTGGTGGAGGTTGTTGTGACTTATTTGGGCCCCCCTCTCATGAGTTATGACTCCCTTTGACCCCCACATTAATTCCTAAAGTGGTCCCAATCAATTTTTCTCATTAATTCCCCTCCATTCATTCATTTTCACACTTTTTTTGGGCCCTCCAAGAGGAGTTACGCCCCCCCTTTTTCTAGAAACTCCACAAATGATTTTTTAAAAAATTATTTGGACCTCTCACCTTCCTTGGCATCAATCCCAAGGCCTCTCACACCTCTTTGCTTGATCCCAACATCTTCTAATAGATCTACACCATAGATCTAACTTTCAAACCCTAGATGGTGTGCCCCTTTCTTGAGATTTGCTCAATCTCTCTCAAACTAACACTTGGCATTGATCCAAGACCCCTCCTTTTGCCTCTAGAGGTATAAAATGAACCCCTAGCCTCTTTCTTTCTTCACCTTTTCTTGTGCTAACTCTATTATGCTGAAATTTCTCATTGCTCCATCTTTTTGCTCTTGCCATCTTGCCATCCATTCATTGCTCTTGGAGATTTTTGGAGGGAGATCTACTCCAACATCTTCACTTTTTGGCAAATAAAAGAAACGCTTTGAAGGACAATTGGTGTGTGAATTTCTTGTTGCTTTGCACTCCATCTATGAGGTGATATTGTAATTGTTAGTATAGATTGGTTTATGGTTTGGATCTTGGGTTCATCTTATGTTGCCTAGGCTAACTAGTTTAATCATTGTTCCATCTTTCTCTTGTTTCACATCTTGCCATCCATTCATTGCTCTTGAGATTCTTGAGGGAGATCTACTCCAACATCTTCACTTTTTGGCAAATAAAGGGAACGCTTTGGAGGACAATTGGTGTGTGAATTTCTTGTTGCTTTGCACCCATCTATGAGGTGATATTGTGATTGTTAGTATAGATTGGTTTATGGTTTGGATCTAGGGTTCATCTTATGTTGCCTAGGCTAACTAGTTTAATGTTATTCTTTGCTAGTTGGTGTTTTTCTTTGATAGAGGATAAGATTGTAGTTGGACTACTCTGCCTCTTAAATAAGATAACCATCTACATACGTTTGTTAGAAGCAACATTTTGCAGGTCATCAAAGGGTTTCATACTTGTTGTGCTTGTGGACAAGCCATCCCTTGAGGCCAACAAAAACTCCAAACCCTTTCCTATTTTGTCATATTCTTATTCATTCATTCCATCATATATTTCAGCTCATTGTTAGCATTTGATAGGTCACTTATATGTAATTTCAATCATGAGTTATTGGAAATTTCGCGGCCTACACAGAAATTTCCTTGCACTAATCTTTGTGTCTTGAAAAGATATATCAGCAAGGTCTTGCTTACTGATATAACAGGGCAGCGTCAAATCTGGAAGCATTTGCTGCATAGATCACCTGGGAGGCCTCTAAGCTCACCATTCTTGGGCTTGGGTAACATCTCCCTTTCCTCCTTCATTCTTTTACATTTTCTGAAGTTTGTAAGCACCTCTTAGACCCTAATAGTGACATAGTCTAGATCTAATCACTCTTTGCTAATCTAACCCTTAGATCTAGTTTCTCCATTGTATCTCCATTTCATTCTTTATTCATTTGCAACTTAGCAAAAAGAAATGAGCTAGATTACAAATGTAGATCTAACTAAAACATTAGCAAAAGTTAGATCTACATTTGTAATCTAGCTCATTTCTTTGCTAAAGTTGTACTTATCTTCAAGCTTTATCCATTTGCAACTTAGCCTAATTTGTTCAAGTTTGCTTAGGTTTTAAAGTTCTTAATTCAAACTAAGCAAGTCTTTTCTATTTTTGAGAGCCCCCTTGATCTTCTTGGTGCCTCCACGGCTTCATCATTCATTGTCTTCACCTCCTCATCGCTGCCTGGGACGTTCTATCTCTCCTTTGCTGTCCCACTTTTGCTGCTGTAGTGGCAGCCCTACCCTTTGCTGTTTGTTGTCCCCCTTTGCTGCTTGACAGCCTTACTGTCTGCAGCCTTGTCTCCATTTTAGCCTGCCGTTTGACAAAGATTACTTCAATCAGCTTCTCTTGAGCTTCCCCATCTTAGCTGTACACACAACACATTAAATGGTTAGTTGGGTTAGTCTATTTGCTGATATTCTTTAGTGTTGATATCCTTTATGCATTAGCTAAATCTTTTCTGTTTTGAATGCTTAAACATACTTGTTAAAAAGTCTAAATCTAATTGCTATTTAAGCTTATCATATAACCTAAACTAATCTTAATCTACTTGCTAGGTGTCCAATCCATTATGGTTTAGTAATATCATGTTCTTAAATTTTTTAAATCCCTTATCAAATTGCTAAACACATAACACACATACAACACATACATTGGCTTGTGGTTCTAAAACTTTCTTTATCTTAAGGCAATCCATATGTGGTATTAGCTTAGATCCATTGAACTCAAGATATATTGCTCACATTATATGGTTTAATGATTTATGGTTAATGTGTTTATGACATAATCTCTAGATGGTTTTAACACACATTCCATGCTTTACTGGTTCCTTTAAGCATTCATTTAACACATAAGCAACAATCATCTCACATCGTTTATGATCTAAACTTTTAAGTGTTTTAAAAGTTACATTGCCATTCATTACATAATGTATGATTTAAGTCATTAATGGTTATATCTCTCATGTGATGATGGTATATTGATGCTTAAGACATTTGCTTACTTCATTGCTTAATCTCTACATATGGTGGTGTAATTCTTCATTTGCAAAACATTCGTTTTAAGCACTCACTCGGGTAATCACAACAAGATAAAAATTCAAGTGCTTAAAACTTACTGGGTCCTTGCTGAGGACACCAGAGGAGTGAACACCAGATTTTCAAGAAACGGGTAAGGAGGATAGAAAACCGTCCGGCGGATTTCACAGATCCCCTTGTCCATACTCCCTTACGGGCAGAGATTTGCTGATCTTTTTGGGCCAGGTTCTGAGCACTATTTATCAGGAGTTGAGACGCAACATAGTTAGGGGGATTGTGTTAATAAGAATTAGTTGCATAGATCACTGTGATATGTTGTGGGGATAATTGATGTACTGTTAGATAACATTTACTTCTATGGATCTCATTGATATATCTTTCATTTCATGACTAGCTGTTCTATCTTTATAATGTGGTGATTATCTGATGGTCATTTGAATATCTTATTGAATAATCAATGTTGTGGTGTGGATAAACAAAATGATTGAGTATCCCACTGGGGACACTTATTTAGTCCCAAGTGCTTGGAGTGTAGTGAAGGCAGTCCAAGTGGGGTGAAAGCCACTAGTACAAGCACCCTAAGGTCTGAAATATTGTATCTTTTGTTCATATATTGTATTTGTACTTGGCTTGTATCTTTGCTGTAACATTGTATAATCTTGTAATCAATTCTAATCCTTGGGGTTTGGGTAGTTGGCTTTTAATTGAAAAACATCTTGTAACGAAACACTTTTACACTTTAGTTGGACCCCATTGCCCAACCTTAGGTGCAAATTAGTCATTAGTTGACTTAGGGAAAGGGCTGCCTGAGTATAGATTCTAGACTTGCACTCGTGATTGCCGCTTTTGTCATACTAGGCTAGATCTCCTTTTTGGCCTATAAACAATTAAAAACTAACTCTAGAACATTGTAATTAAACTACGACCCGAAATTTCTAGAGTAAGCCTAGACGGGAAGGAGTTCTCCGTGACAGTGTGGACGAGAACTTTGACATTGTGTCTCCGAGAGGGAAGTAACCGAGCCGGACTTAGCTCACGTTTGCAAGTGCATTAGGGCGACAACATGCAGTAATCACAAATGTAAATGGAAGGTGAAATTCTTACCTGTACTTACCTGTTGGCTGTATGTTGGTGTAGTCAAACAACCTGTTGTCGCCCTAATGCACTTTTGTACACGTGGAGCTAAGTCCGTCACTGCTCACTTAGTGTGCCCTCGACAATGTCTAAGTCCCTGCCCACACTGTCACCTTGGCAGGTACTCTTCCGTCTAGGCTTACTCCTAGGGAAGCCAAGGGGCTGTCCTAGTTACTAAATGGATTTTAATTAAATAGTTCTAGAGTTAATGAATTGATTATAGGCCATGGGGAAAAATCATATGATGTGCAGCAAATGCAAGTGCAAGTCTAAGTTATGATGAGAAGAAGTCCTTTCCCTAAGTCAACTAAAGACTAGTGCCTAAGGTTGGGCAATGGGGTCAACTATGTTCAAGGGTGTTTCGTTACAACAAATATTACAACTAGATCAAGTTACCCAAACCCCACAATAAGAATTCCTTCAAGATTATACAATATTACAACAGATTAGATATACAACAATACAAGATGTACAAAGATACACTTCAAAACCATTACATTCCCAAGTGGCTTTAACCTCCTATTTGACCGCCTTCTTCACTGGCAATCTAAATCCACTAAGCATCTTAAGGATAAGGCAAGTACCCCCAAGTGGGATACTCAACACTTGTCTACCCAATAATTCACAACAATGATTACTTAATAAGATATTCAAATGATCACAGATAATCACTAAAAGTGCCATCATAAAGACAGAACAACAACTAGCATCAAAGGAGAGATATATCAATGAATTTACCACAATGTATGTTGTCTATCAATCACATCTATTTCCCCACAAACATACAAGAGTGATCTATGCAAATTAGTGTTCTTATTAAACGCTTTAATATCCCAAACTCTAAGCTATGTATGCGTCTCAACTCCCTTATTCCTAGCCAAATTGCCCGGTGTCAAGATACTGGGCTGCTACCTCCAGCCTAGCTTCCAAGGTCAGTCCGCTGCTTCACCACAGCTAGGAGTAGTCGAGAAGGGATCCCCCCAACGGAATCAATAATGGACGGTCCCCCGCCTCCCAAAGATCACCGTCCTTCTCGCCCGTTGTAGATGGCAAAACAGTTGTTTAAAGACTCCCTAATGTTTCTAAGTGTTAATATGATCCGCTGAAAGTGGACTAGGTTGGTTGGGTTGATTTTATAGAGAGTTTTAAGGCACTTATATTTTATCTTTTTTAACGATTGATTGCGTATGATAAGGGCTTGAAAAACGAGTGCTTTGAAGTAAATGCTTATACCACCAAGAAAGATAATACGGATGTATGCTTAAACCATTAATACATCAACACATGTGAGATAACTTAAAGAGATTTCACGATATAACCATAAGCATATAATGATCAAAAGGATAATAACTTGAAATGAACAAAAATGCTTGTATCATAAACATGTGATGATGATAGGATGCTTAAGTGTGTTTAGTGTGAGATTCAGACCATAAGATAAAGCAGAAGTAATTAAAACCATCAACACACATTAAACATACATTAAACTTGAACCATGAGCCTCAAAAGATATGTATGCAATAATATAACCACTTATTTCAATTAGCCTAGTTGAACTAGGCCGTGAGCATCATCATGAGTGTGTGGTGATGTAAGCAGATATCATTAACATATAAGCAAGATTACTTCACAAATGCAATGTGACTTATAAACCAAATGCTTAATAGGAAAACACCATAAGTATGCTAGATGCCAAAAGGAGATTTAATATGTCTTAGGTGTTTAATTCATAAGTTTTCTTAGATGTGAGATATTTATGTCAACTTTAGTTGTGATGTGAGACTTGAATTCAAAGCATAAACAATCCTAATCAAATGCTATTAACTTTGCCTCAGATCTGAGTTTCAATGCTGTGTATGGAGTTGATTAGGAACAGTTATAAGGTTTGTCAAAATGTGTGCCAAGTATATGCCAAATAGGACCGTCCTAAGGCTGCTCAGAAATGAGTGTATGCAGGGTTACAAAAGCAACAAAGTTTAATGTATTTAGATCAATGAAAACAGCAACCTTTTATTTGTATATGCCCAGTGAGACGATGCAAGGTTAGGACTGTCAAAAGCACAAAAGGACTAAAGATTGAACCTGTTATCACACCTTCTAGCAAACAGATTTTATATGTTGTTATTACAAATTTTAGCTAGCAATTAAATTGGAGACCTTAGCAGTTCTTTATGTGTTTCAATAGCAGATTATTTTAGCCACCATGCATCAATAGATAAAACAATGTTTAAGTGCTAGCATGCAAAGTATATCTTACTAACAAAAGTGTCTCCTTGTGTGTGTGTAGCAGGTGAAGATCAGGCTTAAAAGGTGACTGTGCCAAAAGCAATCTATTCAACTATCATGCATTTAAATATCCAACAAAAAGTGCAAGCATGCGATAGTTAAATAACTAACAGAGTGTGCCTCTGTATGTATGCAGCAAATGAAGCAACAAGATTTTATGGGTCCCAAGGATATCAACAACAACACCTAAAAGGTAGTTTGAAGGTTAAAGGAGAAGAGGCTGAGGTCTTTGAAAAGAGAAAGCTGGCCGAGGGCTTGAGGAAGAGGATAGGCCGTGGGCTGCAGTTCAATGCAAGAAGGCCGTGGGGTGAGTTAAAAAGGGCTGGCCGAGAGGTTTCACAGAGGATAGGCCGAGACCTAAGAGGAAGGGAAGGCCGTGAGGAGGAGAGAAGGGCCGAGGGGTTGAGGTGAAGGCCAAGGTCGTGAGGGAGATGAAGGAAAGGAGGCCGAGAGCCTCAAAGAGAAGAGGCCGTGGGCCTATAGGGCCTTAGGGCTGCCTCCAAAAAACTCAAAAAACTCATACAAGAAAGGAAATCGTTAGATCTAGGGTTAGGATACAAAAGAATTGTTAGACTTAGATCAGATATCAAGAAATTAGATCTAGAACTAGATTAGGCTTAGAAAAAATAGACTAGGGTTAGATCTATGAAGGAAACTTGAATTTAGATAGGTAAAAGAAAAGATCTAAATTAGGTTAGCTCTAGAAATCAAAACTAAGGTTAGATCTTTAAAATCTAAGAGAAAAATGAGAGAAAGAGAGGGAGAAATGATACCAAGCCCTAACAAGGTGAGCTAGGAGACCTCCTAAGTGTTTTGGGCAGCCAAGAGCCTAAGATTTGACGCTGTCCACTCCAATCAACAAGCTATGGCCTGCATCAAAGGCTGCAAAACACTTACAAACTTGGTGAAAGGATCCTATGCTATAGGAACCTTCTAAGCAAGAATGGAAGTAGAACAATGATAAATTTGACCTATCCAATAGCTATAATCAAGGCTGAAAATCTGAATGAGATGGCTGCAAGAAAGAGATTAGATGAAGGAAAAGAGCTTGGAGTTTGTATGGCTTCAAGGAAGGGCCCTTCTTGAACTTCCTCCCAAATGAAACCCTAGAGATGACCTGCAAAAAGGTTAGAACATCAACAAATAGCATAGATAGATTTCTAGAACAATACCAGGAAGAGATCACTACAAGCCTAGATTATACAATGAACCACAAATGGATAACATATAACTAGTTTACCTAAGAAACCCTAGGATCAACACCATAAACCATATGCAATAACAAGAACAATATCACCTCTCAAGTGAAGCAAAGATGATCACAAGCAATGGACCATGTAGTCCTCCAAAAGCTTTTATTATTCACCAACAAAATCTTGGAGCAAATGAAGTGGGGAGCAAGCTTACAAGAGCAAGAAGATGGCAAAGAAATTTCCGCATAGTAGACTTAGCAAAAGAATGGTGAAGAAAATGAGAGCCTAGGGGTTTCTTTATACCCCTAGAGGCAAAAAAGAGGTGGTCTAGATTAAAGCCAAGTGTCAAATCAAAGAAGAGAGCACACATCTCCATGAGAGGGCTCCCTAGCTAGGGTTTGGGAGGTTTCTGGGATCAAGCAAAAATGAAATTGCTTGATGGAGGGCTAGGATTAGATCTAGATCAATCCATGTGCCAAGTAAAAAACACTCCAAGAAGGCCCCAACTAAATCTGTGAAGGTTAAGTTAGGGTTGGGGTTAAGTGATGGGCCATCACCCTAGGATAGAGCACCACAAGGAGGAGAAATGGGGGCGGTCCACTTTCTATTGGCTTAGGGGAGGTGCAAGGTCACATAGGGGAGCGCTCCAAGGTTAGGAGGGAACCCACGTTCCATAAATGGAACATTGGGTGGTTAGGAGTCTAGGTTAACGTGCCAAGCATGGAGGGGCGCACCCAAAAAGGGGCCACGTGAGGCTAAGGGGAATGGGTAGTTAGTTAAGAGTCTAGGTTAGTTAGGAGTCTAGTCAAAGGGTTAGTCAATTAGGGGCTTAGGAGGCGCACCACATGTGTGGTCGCCTAATTTAGCAACCGGGGATTTATTTAGATAATTATCCAGTCATGGCTCGAATTTCCCCCTAGGGCAAGAGGGAAGTTAGTCAAAAGTCAATAAATGAGTTAAATTAAATTAGAAAGGTGGGGGAAGGGTTGAGTAAGGTTAGGAGTGGCAATTTCTGCCACTTTCCACCTTGCATCCACTAATTAAACTCCTCATTACAATAGTTTGGTGATTTTAATAAAATCACACTAGCAATTAAAATTGCCGCTTAGACTCTAACTGCAATTTCTAAGTGGACTTTGACAAAGCAAAAATAGTCCGACTGAGCTGTTGGTCAGTGGGTGTAGGGAGTGCTATTCCATTCATTTTGAGCACAAATACCCTCTATCTTTCTCCCAAAGACAAAAGCCAACATTAAAGCCATCCACTAATTAAATAATAATTAATTAAAAAATTAAAAAACTGACTTAGACTCGACGGGATCCCGCAAGACTCAAGTCACTGCCTTGCATTGTCATTTACAATCATCCTACAAGGTTACCTTCATTGTATAGTGGTCACCAAAAGCGCCTTACACTACTTTGGAGGAAGCCTGGGAGGAAAAAAACTCCGAAAAATTAACCCGACTAGTTAGCCCGCATCCCCCTCGCCTGAGATTAAAAAACCTCGATGTAAGGAACTCCTCTGATGCCAACATCCAAGGTACCTGACCTAACTATGATCCATATATATGCAGACATTATTACATTGCTACCCTCGCAGGCGTGCGGAGATCCCCTTTACAAAAATATAAGTGCCGGGTGTTTAAAAAAACACCCAGTAGACCCCCGCTGTCTTCGACATAGATAATCTTCTAGATGAGTTGACCTCCAAACGAGCGGTCAACACAACCAATGAAGCCAATCCAATAACGCCTCGACACCTGCCTTTGTGCTTCATCATAAACCAAAACAGTGATAAATCAAGCACAAAATGTCATGAGTTACAAAGTATATCATATCATCGAAAAAGTCAATCTAACTCATGGAGGCGGTGGAGGGATAAAATCATGCCAAGTCCATTTTTGAGAAAAGTGCTCAATCCCATCCAAGAAAGGGTCATGAAAAATACGGGTCTAGAAACCGACTCAAAGGGCCTGTAACAAGTTACCTAGGACATCCTCATGCTCTAAAGTCAAGGAAGGAATCGCATAAGATTTAGCAGACGACTCGCACACTATCAAGGGAAAGTTGAAAAATGATTGAGCTTAGCATTATCCAACCAACCCTTGAATCTAGGGTTTGCCCAGGAGGAATTCAACATGAAAAAGGTAATTTTCAACTACACCTTTAATGGAAAAGCATGGTAATGTAATAATAGGTGGTTGGGGTGAAAAGTCATGAGAAACCTCTTCAGGCAAACAATGTCCTTACTTGTATCAAAATCAGGGAGCACAGCCGTGATTGGCAATCATCTTCATGAAAAGAGTCCAAGTGCTCAGCAAGGTACTCATCAAACATCTCAACGTAAGACTGAAAATCATCAGAAAAATAAGGTACTAGGGTCATCCTTGGTTTTTGAAAGGTACAAGTAAAACCCTCACCTCCTTGTTGGTCGGCTAATCATAGACAATTGCAAGGGCAACAACCGAGATGACTCTCAGTGTCATAGATGGGATCCGTGTCATAACCAACTATATCCCACCCACGCCTCCCTACATGTATGAACTCATCAACAATGTCAATATCAGATTACAACATGGCATACAAAATTGACAATTCATCCTCCCTCTTTTTCTTTATCGCAGCTAAAGCATCATCAAGAACTAGGGTAGGAGGGTAACTCTCTGCTTCTTCTTGTGCAGGTACCTCAAGGATCCTGGTGTTTTCAGCATGTGTCATTGTTTCATCCTCATGGGCTGCTTCTTTATCTTTGATTGCACAAAGAAGGGCCATCAATTTCGCTCAAAGCTTCTCCTTCATTTTCAAGGAATAAGGTGTCATTGGCATCTTGAAGTGGAAAGCGACTAACCTCATCTTCACTTCTTGCTGTACAGGAGAAACAGGTTCTTGGATGACTTCATCAGCGGGAGGAGCACAGGTGGATAATTTCCATCATCTTGCTTAGATTCTTGCTCCTTAATCACGTCCACATTATGCTGGTTGAAAACTTGTCCCCCACTCTCAGCTTGATAAAGCTAGCTTCTTTAGCAAAGGTTTCAAGGGAAGCTAGTTTTATCAAGCTGAGTGTCCATGGCATTGGTCTTGGTCAAGGAGAGACTCTTTCAATTTGAATGGCCATGTTGTGTATTTCTGCAAGTGTTTTAGATTCTTCTTATTTAGAAGGAAGCTTAAATGTCCTTGAAGTCCATTAGTATAGAAGTAAACGAGGTAGTTGCCTTCAGAACGATGGCTTTGTGGAATCTGTCAAAGCAATTTCTCGAACCTAACCTCCGAAGTTCACAACTGGTGACTCGCTTGTTTTATGCCTTCAAGCTCTTCAACAATGATTGTATATCTTCTATTTTCATGGTCCACTTTCAAGGAAAACTTTTCAAAAAAGTTCCATAGAAGTGATGTTGGCAGCCGGAAGGTTATCATACCATCTTCTGGCCCTTCATGCAGGAAGCAGAGAAGAGTTTTCATCACCAAATCTTCAGCCTCGTCGCCGACAGGGAAGTGTTGAAAGAATTCCCAAAATCTTCATGTGGGACTCGACATTCCATTGATGCTAGCAAAACGAGGGAGGAAACTCTTCATAGAGAGGCATTTTTCTGGGACATCCTGGGATTTCACTCATATCCAAAGGTCTGTAGTTTCCTGATCCCATTGTGAAGTCATTATTGGCTTCTTCATCAGTGTGGGGCCGCCAGATAGTTTTCTTGAAATATATCAAATATAGGGAATAAAGTCTAGTGGAGTTGCCATGTAAGCTTGTAAGAGAAAGGTCTTTGAGGCAAGGCTTACCAAAGGATTTGTCGTTGAGAGGAAGATTGACTCAATGTTCCCTGGCAACGCGCCAAAATGTTATCGCACAATTTGTAGTTCAGGTCATAGGCTAAAAGGTTAAGGTCAACCATGCACAGGGCTTCCCACCCACCGCCACCGATGGGGCTCCTTCTTCTATTCAGGTGGCTAATCCTAAGGGACGTCCTTAGTAACTAAAAGTTGAAAGGAAAAGATCGGTTCAAGGTTCAAAGGTCAAAATAGGTTTTTCCCTTCTCAGATTACTGCCAAGAAAGATAGTCAAAGAGTAGGTATTCCACAGAATAGGCACCTCCTGCTTAAGCAGACAAGGCAACAATAAAACTACAATGTGCAACAATGGTTGCAGTAATTTCAAAGATTAATGACTATCTTTATTATATATGAGCACATATAGTAGTAATTATTGACGAAGTCAATGATTACAAAATTGTTATGGGCCTATAATATCACTTTTCAATAAACACTCGAGATGATATAACATTCAAAGCATATTATCAATCTTCAAGTTATCATAAAATATCATCACTTGCTCACTCAATACAAGAGTGCTGCGTCACTATACTAAGGGTGACGTCAGCCTAGTCCTAGGGTTATTTGATAGGTAAGGAAGTGGGTGTTTTGCAAACTAGCCAATGATAATAATCCACACATCAATATCTATCATCAGATGACCTAGTCAGAACTTTTATACTAAGCAAAGGTTTAAAAATAGGCATGACGTCATCATTTAATCAGGGTTAGTAAGACGTTAGGGTTAGTAGGGTTTCAAATTTAAGAGGTTTGAAAAGGTTGTTTTAACAAAATAGACTCAACGTTGTGCTTAGGACTAGCCTTAGGGTAAATGGAGTCAAGGAGTAAGGCTAAAGGCTTGGGAGAATCTAAATTTAAGATCCAGAGTTAGGTTCTATCATGCTGCAATGGCAGGGCCACAAAGTCAGTAAAACCCTAAGGGAGGAGGCTCATTCCGGTGTTGCAAAAGCAAGGCCTCTGTGCTCCTCCCTCTTTCCTTAGTAAACTCTTTGGCAAAACGCTAGCTTCAAAATATAAATCTAGGGTAGAAAGTACAGAGCCAAGGCTCTTCAAACCCTAAAGGTCAAAACCCTAGGTGTAAACTTAATTAGGCCTAGGACGTCTTCCTTCTTCAACTTATATTTCAAAACTAACTCCAGAAAAAGTTGGGAACTAGTGTATAAATGGCTAGGCTATGCTCTCCTTAATCAAATGGCTAAACAAGTTTTATCTTGGGGACATGAAGCAACAACCTAATTGTGTGTTTGCTCCTTAGGGTTTCAATGATAAGCATAATAATAACAATGTAACCATAAAGTAAGATATTTAACCTACAACCATTCAATCAAGAAGTTTTGCATGAAAATATAGTTACAAACCAATGAAGAGCTAATCAAACCCTAGTTGTAAACCTTCCAATGATAAAACAATTCATAAGCATGCCAAAAATGACATCCTCCTCAAGTGTAGCGCCTCACTCTAAGAGCCAAATAGAAAGACAAAAGACTAAAGTAATCCTCTCTCCCACAAGAGAGAGTGAGTTGTTGTGTTATATATCAAAATGAGGCTCAACGCCCTCTGCTACTCTATCATCCAAATGACCTTTAATTATTACAAAAAAATAGGTCATTAAAACACCGACACAAGGCTACCAACCAAAGTTACATTATTTGTCACATTAAATGCTAAAATAAGCCAAACAGTGAGCTAAAAAGGGAGACATCGTCAGGCTCGGGAGACGTTGGCCTCTTTTGGGCAAGATCAACATCCAAAGGCAAAACGCTAATCTCTTCTAGGGCTCCCTAAGCGCCACACGTACAAATGATCTCACATTAATCGCCACATACCCGTGAAACGTGCAAATTTCTGCCCTGTAGTGGCGTTCAACCATCAAAGCCATCATCTCATCTGCATGACTCCCCTAGGCCAATCTTCAGCCAAAGCCGCCCGGTGAGGATGCTTCTTCTTCTTCAAGGCCAGGCTCATCATAACGTTGTCCCGCCTCTGCCATCCAACAACCATCTGCTGATGGGCTCTTCAGCCCCGCCGGTCCTGAGCTGAATCATCATATCCCCATGTGTACCGGGTCCACCGTACCACCGGCATGGTCCTGCAGATCAAAAACTCTCCATGGGCTCATTAGTCCTCGATCATAAGTAATGTCAATCATATTTCTAATTGGGACAAATACATGCATGAAATCCTTAACATATCAGTCTATGAGCTCAAAGTACATCACAGATCTACTATACAAAGTTGAAGAAACCAACAAGACAACCCATTTGCTAATACCCACAAGAGAAGGGAAAGTTTCCTCAAGATCATTCAAGCCATGTTTTATGAGGTGATGTGGTTTTAGGGATGTCATGTCACAGTAAGACCAAGGGAAGATGTTGTCTGTGGGTGCCTTTGTAGGGAGGCGAAAATTCGCCATGGATGCATTTTTTTCCAAGCCCCTTATTGCCTTATCTTTTATTTATTGCTTTCTTTCTTCTTTTATTTCGTCCTAATTCGTAGATATCCACCCATGCAGGGACCAGGAGAGCTGATAGTGTTAATGCATCACATTTCACGTAAATGATAAGGCTGGCTCGCGGATGAGAACCCTTCTCTTGGCCATGCAACCAAGGGTCAGCTCTGCGGGTGACCAGATATGGCAATGTCATACCGCTGATACCTATGAACATAATGGGCCGACTCGTGATGAGGACCTCCCATCCTCTTGGTTAGGTCTTGTTTTATTATTTTTCTTAGGGTCCCTTTTAGTTTCTTATCATCGAGGTTTTTTATTGCTTTTTCAGGGATCCCCTAGGCTAAGCATCTCTAGGTTTCATTTCCTATGGCTTTTATCTTTTACCAGCCTGCTTTTACCTCCTTCTGCTAATAAGACAAAGTAGCCTCCAAAAGGCCATCCTACTGGACTAGGGGAAATGGGATGATGTATGGGTGGCAGATGTAAATATGATAAATGTGGAGTGGACGATGGCTCTGCAAATCCCCCTTGGTGGCTAACCAAAACCCATGAACATCACTCTAAGTCACCCCGTTAGTCACCCAATCCATGGTCAAGTGGATTAGTGTAAGATCCAAGGCCATCAAGTGAAAGGAACCTAATGCGGCATACATAAGAGGGTTATAACGATCAAACATGACACATACCATGATACTGGACCAATACTATGGAGCAAGAGATTCCTCCGATACAAGTCCAAGCCGGTGGTGATGGATGCTGCTGTTGCTGACATAATGGAGGCGCTGAAGAAAGGTTGGGCTCTCCAGGGCCATGCTTGGGTCAATCCCGCTCGGGTACTCCATGTCTAGGACCTGTGGGCCTCGAGATGATCTCCTAGTTATCCTAGATATCGGGATAACAGGCCAAAGATTGGGTGGAGGGAAAACTTGTAGGAAGATCATAACCAACAAAAGATCTATGCAAACAGCCAGAGGGTAGAGTGCAGTTTCGAAGTTGGGGACTTGGTTTTTCTGCTGTTACAGCCATATCGACAGTCCTTGAAGAGGAGTGGAGCAGAGAAACTGAAGCGGAGATTTTATGAGCCATACAAAGTCATCAAGAGGATAGGCAAGGTGGCATTTAGATAGAGCCACCAGAGGGTAGAAAGATTCATAACGACTTTCTTCACATTTCTTTCCTTAAAAAGGCAGTGGGATAGTAGATCAACACTTCAGAGGAGTTGCCACCCATAGATGAGGAGGGCCAGTTGGAACTAAAATGCTAGAGGAGGTACCTCTAAGCGCAGAGAGCCAGCTGGAGGAACAGGTCACCGTGAGTGCTTGGCTAGATGGGAGGGGACTTCCAAAGGAGGATGCCACGTGAGGGGGAGCATTTTGCAACACCCAGGATTACTGCTGCTTGAGGACACGCAACTGAGAAGGGAGGACTGTGATGTCCCATCCCCCGCAGGCAGGCCAAGGGAGGACTTGTTATCCCCGGAGCATCTAGGGATAACTAGGAGATCATGTCTCGAGGCCCATATGGTCCTAGACATGGAGCATGAGAACAGATTGACTTGAGCGTGGCCCTTGAGGGCCCATCTTTCTTCTCAGCCATACTTGTCCTGCCAGGCTTGCTACTCTTAGCCTCCATCACTCACCGGGCCTCGGGTCTTGTATCAAAGAGGGCTCTTTGCTCCATGAGGTAATTGTCCAAGGTATCATGGTATGTGTGATATTTGATCATTGTAACCTTCTATATATGCATTAGGTTTTCTATTTCGATAACTGCTTGGATCTTAATTAATCCCACTTGACCACTGTTGGGGTGATTGATGGGGTAGTTTAGCAAGTTGGTACTCATGGTTTTGGTTGGGGCCACCAAGGGGGTTTCCAGAGCCATCGTCCGCTCCCACCATATTATCACTCTTACATCTTAAAACCCCGCTCATCCATCCCAGGTATCTCTATTCTAGCCATCAGGATGACCATATCATCCAGGGTACATCTTGTCTTGTGGGAAGAAGGGGCTAAAGGCCCAGGAGGTAAAAAGCAGCTGGTAAAAGATAAAAAGCCATAGGAAAATGAAAACCTAGAGATGCTTCTGCCCAGGGATCCCCCGAAGGCAATAAAAGGCCTCAATAAGAAACTAAGGGGACCCTAAGAAAATGATAAATAAATAAATGCAAGACCTAACTAAGAGGATGGGAGGTCTCATCACGAGTCAGCTCATTATGTTCACTATAGGTATTTAGCAAGATGACATTGCCACTATCTGGTAACCAAACCAGATAGTGCTGGACCTTCGGGTTGCATGGCCAAAGGAAAGGGGGTCTCATCATCAGACCAGCCCCTCACATTTCTGGGCGAAGATACTGGTGGGTAACGCTGTCAGCTCTGGCCACCTGCCAAGGCAGTGTCCTGTCAAGGCTTGTAGTAAAAAATGCAACAAAGAAAGATAAGGCACAAGGGCTTGGAAAGTGCACATGCATGACGGGTGTACAGCTCGCCTCCTACAAAGGCACCCACAGACGACACTAGCCCTAGGTCTGACCACAATAGGACTAGACATCCCTAAAACCACATCACATCAACATACATGGCTTGAATGACCCTTTGAGGAAACTTCCATTTTGTGGGTATTAGCCCAATAGGTTGCCCTCCTTTTGGCTCTTTTAGCTTTGTATAGTGGGTCTGTAATGTCTTTGGAGCTCTTAGAAGATTTGTTAGGGGATGTTATATATATTTGATAATTTTAATGATGAGATGTGATTTAATACTGCTATGAAGCCTAGGATTGATGAGCCTCGAGGACGTAGTTTTTGATGTGCGTGACCATGCCCGGCGGACAAAAATTAGAGGATCGCATGGGGAGATGATTAGTTCGACCTCCATGGGGCTGAAGAGCCCATCAGATGGACGCTGGGATGGCAGAGGCAGGGATCATGGCTGTGACGGTGAGCCCTTGCACAGAGTAGAAGAAGAAGGACGCCCTCATTTGACGTTTTGGCAGAGGCCTAGCCTAGGGGGATCAGCCCCTTGCAGATGGGACGTTGACCTTGATGATCAGGACGCCACCCAGGTAGCTTGGACGATTTCTGGAGCATGTGGCAGCGTGCTTGGCCTTCTGGGCACACACAGCAGGAGCCTCCCCAGGGAGCCAACGCCTGGCTTATTGGATGATGATATTTCCTAAAGGCCAACGCCTCCCCTAAAGGGCCCCGAATGCCTCAGTTTATTAGCTCAGTTTTGGAATTTTCACATGTAAAAGTGACAAATTAATTGATAATGTAATGTCAGCCTTGTGGGTTGTTTTGTTGACCTATTTTGTAAATTAAAGGTCAAAAGATCATATAAGAAGGGACGTTGCCCTTCATTTTATCATAACATAACTTGAGATACATTCTTGTATTCTTGTTCTTGGTTTTTCTATCTCTTTGAAGTGAGCTAGAACTTCTTGGAAGGCTATTGTTTGGCAAGTGGTGCTCTTATTCATTGGAAGGTTTACAACTAGGATTTGACTTTGCTTTCATGATCTTGTAAGTGTTTTTCATCAAACTCTTGGATGAATGGTTGTTGATTTAACATCTCTTGCATTAATTGTTATCTTGTTGTTATTTGCTTAATCCTTGAAACCCTAGGAGCCAACACACAAGTAGGTTGTGGCTTCATGTCCCCATGAATAGAGCTTATAGCCATTTGATTTGAAGGAATTTTAGCCCAGCCATAGCTACACTAGATTCCCCTCCTCATCTTGAGTTAGTTTCAGCAATAAAATTGAAGAAAGAAGGCCCAGGGCCTAATTTAGTTTACACCTAGTTTACTTCTAGGTTTTGAAAGCCTTGTATGAAGCAACACTTTCAGCCCTAGGTTTGTGCTTCTTGTAAGCCAGCCGCTTTGCCAAACAAGTCTTAAAGAGAGGAGAGAAAGCTCTTTAGGCCTAGGGCTTTAGCTACACCTAGTAAGCCTTCTCTCCTGGTTTAGATTTGATGGCCTTGCCATAGCAACACCATCAAACCCTAGCTCTGTCTTTAAGTTTGAGTCTTCCTAAACCATTAGTCTCTAACTCAAATTGACTGCATAACCCAAGGCACTAGTCTAGGATTGATCTTGAGCTTGCTTATGCTTTGAATCTCTCTCAAACTTCTTTTTCTTGAAACCCTAACTAACCCTTGCAAATTTAACCAATGAAAATTTTTGAAACCTCTATGGCTATGATGTGATAACTTAGCCGCACCTTTTGCTTGGATGAAAAGGTGCGGCTGAGTTATCTCTTTCTAGCCATAGAGGTTTCCATAAGCTTTATTGGTTGAATTTGACAAAACGCCACTTCTTGGCTAGCTAACCCTAGACTGCAGACAACAAAATCATATAGGTGACGCCACATGATTAGGATCACTTATTTATACTCTAAAACGCTGTGACTGCACCTCTTTGATAGGTTTTGGAGCCATTGGATTACATCTATAAGTCTCATAGGTAAAACGTTGCGCTCTTCCTTTCAAACAACCCACATTTAGGCTGACGTTACTTCCACTGCAGCAACAATATATATGACGCTATAAACATTATATATATGAGCTAATTGAGATATTTATTGCATTGATATATGATACAAGGTTTAATTATGAACATTGAATGCTTATCATCTCTATGCTATGTTGAAGAAGTAATCTTTCCCTTCGTTTAGCTTACTGACTGGCCAATAATAACACTAATCATTTTGCTCATATATATGATAAAGATAGTCATTTATATCTTGAAGTACTAACCCATCGCATATTCTAGTTGTTTGTCTTGTCTCGCAAACAAAGTGCATCTTCGCTGATCTTCTTCTGACTGATTTTGCAGCAATCTGTGAAAGGAACTTTGACTTGATCCATTACCCTCTAGCCCTTCATTAACCCAGATTTCCTTAGGGACATCTCCCTTGGAATATCCCTCCTAAAAAGAAAGAGCGAGGTGACAAGGTGGGGAAATTCTCGCTACGCCGTTTTGGGCATTGACTCAAGCTACCTAAACCCTTGCTGCAAACCGTGCGATAACATGACTTAGTAGTCTATTTGTTCCCAGACTATTATATAGTTAGGGCACAAACAAGGAACGAGAGAAATAAGGGAGAGAATTGATAGCTAAACCATGAATTAAGCCAAAAATATAGGAAAAGTCACTTAATCCTAAGTCAATGAAGAAATAGAACTAAAAGGTGTTAAGGGGCTTTACCAATTACTCATCTGCTTAGCTTAAGGAGGTCGATGGTGAATTAGATTGGGAAGGGTATAAAGGGAGGGATTCAACCTAATTCCTCATTATGCCATGTTATGATTTGATGTTGAGAGAGTTCCCAGAGGGGGAGGAGATTCGGGACTTACCGCTTTTGTGGATTTTTTTGAGGAAACCACCACCATTGATCAGCCAGGCTGACACCCTAGCCCATCGGAGATACCACTTGCGGTATTTCAATCGCGATTCAGGAGAGTATCCATTTTGTGAGAGCCACTGCCCAAAGGAGGGCTAAGTCGAGAGGGTTTGTGTAGCCGCATGAGATTGCATTAGATCCTTCCTTTGACCTGGGCCAGATCCAACTGTATGATTGATTGATCCACCTACCATCAGATTCTGACGGTGGAATATTTCAGGGTGCAACATTCATCCATCCAGGCGTAACTCTTGTGGAAGGACAATTGGGGTTATAGATGGAGTATCGAATCCATCTGAGGAAACCCCTCCCAATCTAGCTCAACATTAGCCGTATTTAACATTTGAGCCATATAGCAGCAAGTTCTGTTGGTGGAATCCTTTTGGGCGTATCCCCTGAGCCTGTGAGGTGCGCACCCCCGAGGTGATTTGGAGCCTCAGAGGACAAATCTTCCATCCGATAGTCACCCATATCAGTCTAGAGGCCAGGGCAACTGCTGAAACAGTTTCCAGCTCATTCGACGGTTATAGCCTTCTGAACGAGTTTTCCAATTTGTAGCGGTTACCGTGTCGAACTGCCGATTTTGCCGATCTATCCGTACATGCATCAGACTTCATCTTCTGATCACTGTATTTTATGTTATTTGCTTGTATTCCAGTGACGATCCATGAGGTCTAACTGATGACTATTTTCTATATTTCCAGATATCATTGTATTTTGCTGCTAAATCATAATACATATTTTTGGGCGGTTGTTGTTCCTTATTTTCGTATGCATCATATATATACTGTTTTAACCATAATGTATAACATGCACATGCGACAATCACAAACATCTCAAGCACATAACTAAAATGCATCCAAAACCCCTATAGAGTATCAGATTCGAAGATAAAACGCATCCAGAAACCTCCCGTAGAGTATCATATCTCAAGATAAATGCATCCGTAAACCTCCCCCAGAGTATCAGATCTGTGAGACAGAACGCTAGATCAACAGTAGATATCCAGATCAGTTGGATCTAGGATATTTCACTTGCAAACTTTTAATCAAACCATGTACTTCAATCTTATACTATCCAAGGCACAAATGTTAAGGTAAGGCCTTGAAATCCTTAGATTTAACTGCTCCATCACTTTCTTAGTCATAACATTTGAGCTAGTCTTAATCAAACATGCAATTATGAAGTAGATGATTGTTCACAAGTAGAGAGAGGAAAAAGGGTTGGTTCTTTTTAGTTTCCCCATCCCACCCCCAAACTTTCATCGGGTGCATCTTGGTAAGCTACGCTTGGTGGCCCTCAATAATCGTTTTTCTTTGAGGATCTCTATGGCTTTGTATAATTTTTTCCCTTTGAGAAGGGATCTTCAATTTCTGGACACAGGAATCGACATTTTTTTCATTATTGAGCCATCCCCCTAAACCAATATTTAAATCTGAATTTGCATGCACATTTGATTTAGGAGAGGTAGGAGCTACCTTAGGAATGTTTGCTTGAGGTCTATCTTGATTTCTTTGTCCATTCCTATGGTAAGTAATGCCTCTATACTTGGCCATTTCTGAAACTTGTTGTGGGGTAGGCCTAGGACCATATTTTTCTGTTGTTTATATCCACAACATTATTCATGCAGTTTACATTACTACCTTGTTCATCAAAATCCATCCAATCATGCATGCCAGCATTGTATTTTCCACCACACATATTAACTTGTTCATTTCATGAGGGACAATCTTCATCACAACCTTTCAAGGAAAACTGCAAGCCATTTCATGAAATTCACCACAAGGTCTATAGTAAGGTATGTCTTGATGATCAACCAAGTTGGTGGACTCAAAAGGGTTTGGTGGCCTTTGGATCTTGAGGATGGCCATTTATCATTTGGTTTGTGATGAGATCTACTAGATTGAGACCTCTCCATGGCTAATATCCACCTATTTTGCATGGCATTCATTTGATTAGCATGGTTAACTTCCATTTGCTTAATCAACTGAGTGAGCTCCTTAATGCCATATCAATAATATTAGGAGACTCTGATTAATTTTTCTTCTTCTTCTCCTCAATAGGTTTGGAAGAAGTACCCCTTGAAACCACCAGGAATATTAGACTTCCTAGAATCTTGCATGTTCTTGTCTATTCTCATGGCAAAGTTTTGTGCATCCCTTAGAATTTGTGGATCCTTATCCCTTAGTTGGCTATCTGATTTCCCCTTCAAAGGCCTCCACATTATGAATTAAAATTGATGCATCAAGTGGTTTGATATTTGCATGGAGACTCTTAATCAAATCATTAAACCTTTTATTGAACTCTTCCATAGTTTCATTTTCGTTCTTTTTCCTTCAATTTGTGCTAAGGGCAACTAGCAAATGTCGATCCTTCTTCTGATCACCCCATCTCTTCATAAACTCATCAAATATTTCATCAAGGGTGCTAAACTTATCTGGATCTTGTTCAGAAAACTACTCAAAGGCTGTGCATCCTCCAAAGAATACACAAATAGGGTCATCTTAACATCCTCCTCATTGTGACCACATTGCACCACTTTCCAATACATAAGTCAACATTTAAGATGTGGGATTTGGCACTAATAGCATTATTCCCTTGGAAAGCAAGCAATCTCTCAATAGCTTTGTCAGAAATTGCATGAGGAGCACCTTGAATAGCTATAAAGTTCAAAGGTCTTTGTAGATCACTCATAATTGAGTTAGGATTAGTTGTTGCAGTATTAACAATTGGTTGATTATTATCTGAAAATAAGAGATGTGTATCAAAGATTGCTTCCCCTCCAAGACTTTCAAGTAGCCTACGAGGAGCTAGTTTGTTTAGTCTCCTGCTATACACCCTTTCAGGTTCAAGAAAAGAATAAACCAACCCTTTTGGGTTGCTCCTGGTAGGATACCCCAAAGAGTTATTCAATGGAGTCAGCTTTAATTTGGAGATTAAGAAATGTCGAATAACACAACTCAAGCTAAAAAAATTTAGGGAGAAATTTATTACTTAGTTTTTTTAAAGAATTAATTAGAGTAAGTCGTTTTAACCAAGGATAAGTCATTTATTCTCGACAATCTATGCCAAAGATGTTACCGTCCTAATACACATCTACTAACGTGGAGAAGTCTCCAACCCACTTGGTGTATCCTAGAGGCACAAGGCCTAAGTCCAAACCATTGTCACCTCGATTTGGACTCCTTCCATCTAGGCTCACTCCTAGGCTTTCATAGACCCTACTTAACTAGGATTAAGTTGATTGTCGGAGTTAATTTTAAATCTTGGAGCATAGGGGACTCTAAACTCTAAAATGACAATCAACAATGCAAATGCAAACTTAATGACAAGCAAAACCCCTTGATCCACAAGTTATTCTAAGACTAGTGTCTAAAGATGGGTAAATGGAGTCAATAAGATCATACAACAAGTTACACTATATTGAAAAGTGAAGGTTACAAATGAACTTCTTGTAGAGACAACTCCAGCACCTTTGGAGACGTGGCACCTTTTGGAGCGAAGTTGCACTTTTTGGAGGTGGATTTGTAACTTGGAGGGATGAACATTTCACCTTTGGAGGAACGTTTCACTTTGGAGCCCCCTACACATGCGTCTTCACACCATTTGAGTGAGTCATCCAATCTTGGGAGATCACACATGCCACACCTGTGACTTTGTCATGTATTTATGGAGGACAATCTGGCATTTGAGCATTTTTTCTTCGTTTTGGGAGCATCATTGGGGGTATTTTGACTCATCCACTCTTATATCATGGATATTTTATGTATTGTGAACGTATCTCTAGGGTTCGTAAAGAGATAAAGGAATTTTTATATTTTCTTAAGGCTTATGCTAGGAAAATATTGCTATTTTAATGAGAAGGGTGCTAGATCTCTAAAATAAATAAGAGAAGCACTTGTGAATCATTTCTAGAACTCTGTGGAGAACAATTACTTACTTTCTTCTACATTTGCTATGGATGGATAACTAGAGCGAATTCTTGAGGAGATGTTTTGTGGATTGCTTTTCAACTTTCATGGATGCTCTTGGCTAGGGTTTTAAAGATGAATTCCATTGAATAAGTGGTCCCACCCTAATCTATTGGATGTTGTTTGTGGATGATTTTAAATGTAGTTGTACTTCTCCAGTGGTGGTGGTGTAAGGTGTGCACTCCTCTTAAGGTCTTCTTGAACAAGTCCCTTCTTCATAACACTTAAAAGATAACTAGTGGAGTATTCATCTTGAAGTTTGTAAGGCATTAGGTGGATCTTCTAGTGTTTGCAGTGGACAACCATAGATATCACCCTAGATCTACTTACATACTCTCGAAGGAGTCTTTAGTTGACCCCATATGCCCAAAACAAATAGCAAGTATGCACTAGTCTTCTCCCATCTAGTCAATCTTAACTCCAAAATTCTACTTTTTTGTTGTGTTTTAGGGTAAATTTAGGGTTTTGTGAGAGCTTGTATAAATTTCCAGCCATCTCATAACCTAGATGTCTTGTTTTGTGCATGTAATTGACCTAAAAATCATATTTATCGTATAAATTAGCTTTGTTACTTCATATTGCGGCATATTTAGGGCTAGATGTCTTGCCTTCATTGGCTGTTATATGCATGTTAAATTTCAGATTTTACAAGTGAAACAAACCCTAAATCTATCCATTATTTTGTAGCCCTAATTTCTACTAGTTTGCGTCTTGTTTAAAAGACTAAAGTATATTTCTGTTATAACTTGTTTAGTGCTGTAAATTTTCATCTTTTATACAAGTTTTACCACAACCATTGGTATTTTTCAGATTTGTCTTGTTTGGGGATTGTTTTGCATTGAATAATGACTTGGTAAACCCCCCTAACTCAGCCTTCAAGCATATCAAACCCAAATCTGGAAATTACCTTGAATAACCACCTAATCCATAGCTTGCTTAATATATCTAGTTGGTGGTAAATTGGGTAGCTATATAGGATACCTTAGACTTGATTGTGTCTTGCATAATGAATCCTTTGAATCCTAAGTGGGTCTCCCTTGTGTTGGATTTCCATCCTTCACTAAATGAGAGAAGCAGTTTGTGGGTCACAGTGGTAACACTTCTAATGTTCCACTCATTTTGTACTTTGTGAAGGCTTTGCACTAGGATGCAAGATTGTGTGTTAACATGGCCAATTTTTTTATTTTTAGAATCTTCAACAGTACTATTCTGGTCCTTTTTGTAATATGCTGTATGGGTAAGGCTACATTTTCCTTTTTTGAAATCTTGATACAAAATTTCTCTAGCTTTTATAGTAAAAACGAATGATACATTTTGGTCAAAACTTGTATCTCAACTCGAGGAGGATAGCCTAAGATTTACAAAGTAACATTGAAAGTAGAATAAGCCATGTCCAATCTAAATAATATAGCTAACTTGTCTGACTCGCAAGCTTTGACTAGAGGAAAAGATGGCTCTGTATACATAAATAAGTTCTTTTCATAAGTTTTGGTATAATATCATGGCTTCATGTGCAATGCTTTCAAATGTTCTATAAAGTGATTTTGAAGTTCTAGCTGGCATCATTTCCCTGATAATTTTCTGTATGGTCATCTTTTTAATCCCTCTTGACTTCTTTTCTTTTCTTTTTTCATCACAATGAAATGATTGGTAGTTCGTGACATCATAGATGGAGTGCAATTATAATCAAATATTTTTATTACTGAAAACAGGTCATGGCTCGTATAACTATAGATGCATGTCAGTGGCTACCCCTCTCAATGGAGATGAAAGTTCTTGGGCAGATTGATAGATGGGAATACAAAGACTGGAGAGCCATTGCTGTAAGTTGTTTAACATTCTCGCTTCTAGTGGATTTTGTACCTTTCTGAACAAGCAATGACCCATTAAGCAACATTAATTGGCTATATAACATGGTGAAAATTGTCTTAAGAACTGATTTTGTATGAAATAAAGATACATTTATGATAAATGTGTCAAGTTAGTGGCCCTGTGCTTCTGTTGTAGCAATGTCTAAGTTGTGTTATTTTCTAACAATTTTGTTGTTTTACATGCAGCTGTTAGTTAGCTCAAATATGGTAAACAACTTTGTGGTAGTACTGTAGTAAAAGTTGACAGTCTTTGTAGGCAGAGGGTTGTAACTTGTAACTTATGGGTGGCAATCCCTGAACTACTTGTGTATGTTAGAGTCCAGAATGTTGCCTCTGAAAAGAAACTAATTGGTGCCCAGAATATTGCCCCTGAAAAGAAACTAATTGGTGCACAGGCAACTGATATCGAGTTTATAATAAATATTAAAGATATCCAGACAACAATTGCTCAATGGAGTGAAGACAAGCACTCAGGACCTGATCTTGATGTCCAGATCACTTATGTTAAAGAAGCAAGAACAAAACACAAGAAAGGAGGTTCAGTGGTAAGAAACTGAAACTTTTCAATAGCAGGAACATCAAGCAACATAGTCATCAGGCTTCCTGTACTCCACGGAACTAGAAAGGATGACACAGAGTAACATTGTTTCACCTGTGAGGACATTTAGGTAGTGAACAAGATCACAGATGAATCAACCAAGATCGCACAATTCGAGACTACCTTTAGAGATCGCGCTCTCCAATGGTACATGAAGTGTAAGAGTTGTATACCAACTGGACAGAAAAAAACATTAGATGAAATAAATCAGGACCTAATCAAAGAATTTGAGAATCCTAAATTAGAACAACAATGTATAGCAGAACTCAAGGAGAGAAAATAGAATGTTGGGGTA